>JANBXA010000732.1:2270000-2315000 GCA_030556225.1 Cricetiscus sungorus
GTCCCTTTCAGCCAAGCTCAACTTCCTGGGTAAAGGCAGCCTTCCTTTCCTGCTAGGGACGGAGAAACTACCCTCCCAGACCTCCAGGATCCCAGAAATTTCTTGCAGAATTAAGATCCCTACATGCACAATGGAGGCTATAGCAAGTGTCTATGGAGCCCATGGATAGAGTCAGTGAGATGCTCAGGGCGGGCATGGTGCGTGCCGATGCGTATCCGTGGGAGTAGGAGTGGCTTGGGCATCTTCCCCTCCCTAGGGCCCCATACTCAGGCTTCTTCCAGATGCTTCCCTCTGCCTATGAATTATGAAGGAAAGATGAGGGAGAACACGAGAATTTATCTCTAACCATCCTGACTCCTTGTCCTTCCAGAAATCAAAGTGGAGTATGTACCCAAGCAAGGTAAGGACCAGGTGGCCTCAGTATGACTCATGTCTGAGGGAGGAGGCTGGGTCTGGACCCCCGGGTCTGGAGGAAGAGGCTGGGTCTGGACCCCTGGGTCTGAGGGAGGAGGCTGGGCCTGGACCCCTGGGTCTGGGGGAGGAGGCTGGGTCTGGACCCCTGGGTCTGGGGGAGGAGGCTGGGTCTGGACCCCGGGTCTGAGGGAGGAGGCTGGGTCTGGACCCCGGGTCTGAGGGAGGAGGCTGGGTCTGGACTTGAGCGTGGCATCCGGAAGCCAGGTCCCCAGGGTTTCCCCTGTGCCTCTAGAGCCCCCAAAGATCCACCTGGACTGCTCGGGAAAGACCTCAGATAACTCAATTGTTGTGGTGGCTGGAAACAAGCTGAGACTGGATGTGGCTATCTCGGGCGAGCCACCTCCCGTTGCCACCTGGCTGAAGGGAGACGAGGTAGGCTTCTGCTTTGGTCCGCTTGCTCTGGCTCCGCTAAAGAGCCCCAGGCAAGTGGCTTTCGCACTCTGAGCTTCCGGCTCATTCAGTCTGAAATGAGGGTGTCATTCTTCCGTGTGGAGCAGTTCTGAAGATGGCGGATTGTATTGGTCTACACAAGGCATGGGCCCAACGTACCCGTCCATTGACCTTTTCCTCCGACAGCTAGTTAGTCAGGATTGAGCAGCTTATCCATCTCTTCAGTAACTCTTCCATCCATCACTTACCTACCCATCATTCTACTCAACTACCCATTTATCCATCCATCCATCCATCCATCCATCCATCCATCCATCCATCCACCCATTCATTCACATATCCACTCATCCATGTACACATCATTCATCAATGTACTCATTCTCATATCCATCCCGCTACCCATCTACCCATCCCGCTACCCACTACCCACCCACCCATCATCTGTAATCCATGTATTGCTTCCAACCCATCCACCCACCACCTATTCACCCATCTATCCACCACCCACCATCCCATGTCACCCATTCCTCTGCAATCGATCCACTCATCCATCCACCACCCATTCTCCCATCCGTCTATCCCATCCACAGTCTACTTACCTACCCATGTATCCACCCACCCACCCAGCCATCTACCATCATCTATTCACCCTTTCGTCAAAAAACTGTTTGGCTTTTCAATCCTGGCTCCAGGGAAGTCAGATTTGTGTTAGCTTTCAATTCACGTAACCAATACGAGCTAGATTTGTGTATCTACACACACACGCACACGCACACACGTTGTTTCTTGGTTTCAGCCCCTGGCCAGTGTTCCTCTGCCTTGCCAGTGTGGCCGGGCAAAGCACTGTGGTGGCAAGATGCTCAGCTCATAATGGCTGGGACACTCCGAGAGGGCGGGGCCAGGGCCCTGATATCTTCTCCAGTGGCCGCCCCGATTACCTACTTATTTATTTATTTATTTTGAGATAGGGTTTCTCTGTGTAGCCCTTCTGCCCAGTAGACCAGTATTGAGGTTTTAATAAGGATCAGGAAAAACAGATAGGCCGAATAGATGTTTATTCAGGGAGAAATAAGTTACAACACAGACAGATGAACACCAGCAGGTTCCTGGTCCCAAGGATACCTATGGATGCTCTCCTGTGCCCATGTTGAAAGCGAAAAAGCTCCCCTGCCCCTTCCTCAGACTTAGTTTCCCCAGATAACAGATAAGGTTAGCCCCTGTCCCCACCCCCAATGGGCGTGGTCAGTGCCACAGGTGCTGACAAAGTGAGTATCTCACTGCAGACCAGGCTTGCCTTGAACTCGGAGATCCTTCTGCCTCTGCCTCCCAGTGCTTTAGGACCCATCACCTAAAGGCTCCACCCCACCCCGTAATGTGATGGCTGGGACAAGCCCTCAGGACATGGGTCTTTGGGTAACATTTGTCCCACCTGTAGAGCTCTTCTGGGAACATGGACAGTATAGCTCCACCCCCAGCCAACCACTAAAGGTGGCACCCTCATCAGATGCAGTCCTTTGGGGGAGGTGACAGAAGCCACAGCTGCTTCCCGAGATGCGGAGACAGATGTGGAAGTCAGAGCGGGCGCTGTAGGAATGCCAGGCCACTTTGAGCCAGGAGCGTCCACAGCACTTCCTGGAAGAAGTGGTTGGGCCTAAGAGCATGAGGAGGCGGGCTGGAGAGATGGTTCCGCAGTTAAGAGCACCGGCTGTTCCTTTAGACGGCCTGGGTTCAATTCCCAGCACGCACATGGCAGCTCGTAACTGTCTGTAACCCCAGTCAGGGCATCTGACACCCTCACACCAATGCGAGTAAGAGAGGGCTTAGGGCAGGACAGAAGTGGCGTGGTCGGAACTCTAGGTGGGCTCTACCTCCAGATTTTATCCCCAGCACTGCACAGATTGCACACCAACCATCCCTGCTCTTGGGAGGTGGAGACAGGAGGATCAGGAGTTCAAGGTCATCTTTGGCTATGAAGGAAGCTTAATGCCAGTCTTGATTACGAGAGACCACCCTGTCTCAGAAAATAATCAAGGAAAAGGAGTGCCAGTCTGTATGCCTACAGACACATTGTGACTTTAGTGAAGGTGTGAGTGTGTGAGTGTGTGAGTGTGAGTGTGTGACTTTAGTGAAGGTGTGTGAGTGTGTGAGTGTGTGTGTGTGAGTGTGTGAGTGTGTGTGTGAGTGTGTGTGAGTGTGTGAGTGTGTGAGTGTGTGTGTGAGTGTGTGAGTGTGTGTGAGTGTGTGCGTGTGTGTGAGTGTGTGTGAGTGTGTGTGTGAGTGTGTGCGTGTGTGAGTATGTGTGAGTGTGTGTGCGAGTGTGTGCGTGTGTGTGCGTGTGTGTGAGTGCGTGTGTGTGCGTGTGTGATGTGTGTGTGTGAGTGTGTGCGTGTGTGTGAGTGTGTATGTGTGAGTGTGTGAGTGTGAGTGTGTGACTTTAGTGAAGGTGTGTGAGTGTGTGTGTGAGTGTGTGAGTGTGAGTGTGTGACTTTAGTGAAGGTGTGTGCGTGTGTGTGAGTGTGTGAGTGTGTGTGCGTGTGTGTATGAGTGTGTGTGAGTGTGTGAGTGTGTGTGTGAGTGTGTGGTGTGAGTGTGTGTGAGTGTGTGTATGTGTGTGTGATGTGTGTGTGAGTGTGTGTGAGTGTGTGAGTGTGTGTATGTGTGTGTGTGAGTGTGTGTGTGAGTGTGTGTGAGTGTGTGAGTGTGTGTGAGTGTGTGTATGTGTGTGTGAGTGTGTGTGAGTGTGTGTGAGTGTGTGAGTGTGTGTGTGTGTGTGTGTGTGTGTGTGTGTGTGTAGGAAGGGAGAAGGGGGAAAGTCAGGGTGTGTCCTCTGAGTCCCAACTCACACACATGTGGCCGTAGAGAAGAGGTCCCGTAGCGCGCATGCCTGGTCTGGGGGGCTGACGCGAGCCTGGCTGCTGGGCGCCCCACCCAGGTGTTCACAGCCACAGAAGGCAGGACACATATTGAGCAGCGGCCGGACTGCAGCAGCTTTGTGATTGAGAGTGCAGAACGGGCTGATGAGGGCCGATACACCATCAAAGTCACCAACCCCGCGGGCGAGGATGTGGCCTCCATTTTCGTACGGGTTGTGGGTAAGCCGGGGCCAGGGGGTGATGCGTGGGTGTCTTGTTGAGGCCTCTAAGGGTGTCCTGACACTCCCTCACTTACTGCCCTCACTCTCACCCAGATGTCCCCGACCCTCCAGAGGGTGTTCGTGTCACCTCGGTTGGAGAAGACTGGGCCATTCTGGTCTGGGAGCCACCTAAGTATGATGGAGGACAGCCAGTGACGGGTCAGCACCCACCTCCCGTGACCCCCATGGACCTTTGAGTCCATAGCTTCCTTGTGGATGTCCCCTAAGAACTGAGTTCTCCTGGACCTGGGTGGCCATGATTTCCTGTCTTGATTTATGTGTACACATCACGGGGAGGCCAGGTCCTCCATCACTCTAGAACCCACTTTGTAAACCAGGCTGGCCTCCGACTCACAGGCATCAGCTTGGCTCTGTGTCCGCGTGCTGGGGTTAAAGTGTGCGCCACCACACCCTGTCAGGGTTCTGCCCGTTACTGCTTGATCCCGTTTACTTTCCCAGAGTTGATTGTTCTCCAGCCTCCTGGAATAAGACTCGTTTTGGTTTTGTAGCCTGGGGATTTCTGTGACCCTCGGCTTCCCAAGGCCATGAGTGGTAACCCCAGAAGGCTCTGGGAAGCTGAGGCCAATCCCATGGGTGTCTGATCCTTCCTATGCGACCCCTTCTGGCCCTGACGTGACACGGTCTCACCACAAGCCCTCTGCTTGGGGAGGCACAGGGTACTTGATGGAGCGGAAGAAGAAAGGTTCCCAGCGCTGGATGAAGCTTAACTTTGAAGTCTTCACTGAGACAACCTACGAGTCCACAAAGATGATCGAGGGTGTCCTCTACGAGATGCGGGTCTTTGCGGTCAACGCCATCGGTGTCTCCCAGCCCAGCATGAACACCAAGCCCTTCATGCCCATTGGTACAATGGCCCTCCCCATTGCCCTCCCCTCCCCACTGCCCTCCCCACTGCCCTCCCCACTGCCCTCCCCTCCCCACTGCCCTCCCCACTGCCCTCCCCTCCCCACTGCCCTCTCCACTGCCCTCCCCTCCCCACTGCCCTCCTCACTGCCCTCCCCACTGCCCTTTCCTCCCCACTGCCCTCCCCTCCCCACTGCCCTCCCCTCCCCACTGCCCTCCCCACTGCCCTCCCCTCCCCACTGCCCTCTCCACTGCCCTCCCCTCCCCACTACCCTCCCCACTGCCCTCCCCTCCCCACTGCCCTCCTCACTACCCTCCCCACTGCCCTCCCCACTGCCCTCCCCACAGCAATTGTATGTGTGTGTGTCTCGTGTGTGTGTGTGTGTGTGTGTGTGTGTGTGTGTGTGTGTGTTGCTAGAGATGGAACCTAGGACCTTACACAAAACTCCATCCCCCCACTGAGGGACTGGACACTAAGCCGCATCCCCCGGCCTCTCACTGGGGGATTCTAGGTGGGCATTTCACACCTGAGTGACAGCCCCAGCACCCTCTTCTCTCTTTTTGAAACACATTCTCTCTGTGTAGTCCTAGTTGGTCTGGAACTTGATATGTAGGCCGAGCTGGCCTTGAACTCACAGACATCCTCCTGCTTCTGCCCCCAGTGCCAGGATTGAAGCCGCACTGGCTTTAGTGTTGGTGGTCTCACCCCCTCCATGCTCTTCTTGCCCACTTTCGGCCCATCACAGCAATCCTAGCGTCTGACCCCTGCCTCCCTTGCTGACGTCCCTGGCGCTGAACCTCCCCCCTCTGAATCCCTGCAGCCCCCACAAGTGCCCCCCAGCACCTCACAGTGGAGGATGTGACGGACACCACCACCACACTCAAGTGGAGGCCGCCAGACAGGATTGGCGCTGGCGGCATCGATGGCTACCTGGTGGAGTACTGTCTGGATGGCTGTAAGTGGCACGTGGCTCTGTGTGCACTTGGGAGTCGTACAGGCAGGGGCTGGCTCGTGCCTGGGGAAGCCGGCGCCCTCAGCGCCCTCAGCCCGGTGTGTGGCCCCTTCCTCTGCTCGTCTCCATGCAGCATGGCTCCTCATCTTTCTGAGCCTCCCTCTAGTATCTTCCTCCCCTCACTCTTCCTTCCTCTCCTCTTTCCTGCTTTAATATTCTTCCTTTCCAACCATCTGTGTAACTGTCAGCTCCATGTCCCCAACCCCACCTCTGCTGAATGCCTCCCCACAAACACACTCATAGTCACACTCAAGCACTTGCCTCTGCACACATACATTCATGAAGCACATTGGCATGCACACTCACGCTGACACTAGTGCACAATACTCCTTAAAGCCATGCACTCCCACTCAAATCTTCGTTTACCTACCCATGTATGCACACACACACATGCGCACATACATGCACAAACACACATACACACACATGCACACACATGTACACATGCACACACACTCACACACATGCGCATGCACACACAATGCACATACACTCACACGTGCACACACATGCACACACCACACTCACACACATGCACACATACACATACACATACATGCACACACACTCACACACATGTACACATGCACACACACTCACACACATGCACACACATGTGCATGCACACACACACTCACACATGCACACACGCGCACACACTCACACACATGCACACACACATGTACACACATGTGCACTCACACATGCACACATGCACACACAATGCACAAACACAATACACACATGTGCACACACATGCACACAAGGCACATGTAAACATACGTGCACACACATGCACCCAAGGCACATGTAAACATAGTGCACACACGTGCACACACACACGCACACACATGCACACACTCACACGCACATGTACACACACGCGTGCACACACGCACACACACACACACACGCACACACACACACATGCACACACGCACACACACACACACACACAGCCTGCTGTGGGGTTCACAGCCCTGGCTGCACGATGTCCTCCATGCCTCGATTATCTGGCAGTCAGGACACCACACCGACACTGTCCGCCCAGCCGTATCAGGAATGAAGCGGCCGCAGCACCCACCCTACCCTTGTCCTTTGCTGTGTGCTTTTGGTCTCTATGATTCAGAACCTGCCTCTTGACCTGGAACTGTGACCACCACGTCAAGTCACACAGGGAAGTGATGATGTCCCTATCAGCTTCATCCCCCATCTCTTCCCAGCATTCCCCTCTTCATTCTCCAGCTGGCCAATACCCACCCCCCTTCCCCTGAAATGTCTTGTGCCACGCTTGAGCTGTGACTTCAGATAGCTTCTTCACCTACCTGGGCCCCAGTTCCTTTCCTTACAACGGGGGTCACAGTGCCGAGGCAGGCGTGCTGTCTCCACGATGTGATGGGTGTGGTCCTGCAGCATCCTCAGGAACATGACCAGTGCTGCTGCTCGTGGGTCCTCGGCTTCTTACTGGGGGCTGGTGAGGAAAGCAGTACAGAGGCCCAGGCCCACGCCACTCCTCTCTGCAGCTGAGGAATGGGTCCCTGCTAACAAGGAACCTGTGGAACGGTGTGGCTTCACCGTCAAGGACCTCCCAACTGGAGCCAGGATCCTCTTCCGGGTTGTTGGGGTCAACATTGCAGGGCGCAGTGAACCAGCCTCCCTCCTTCAGCCGGTCACCATTAGGGAGATTGTGGGTGAGTGACACCAGTCCCGGACTCAGCCCTCCTGAGGCTCGCTCTACTCAGTGCCCTACAATGAGGGCCCAGCAGGTGATGTCATCCCCCACTGCCATTCCCAGCCCATCGCCAACCCCTCTGTTCACATCCTCAGAGCAACCCAAGATCCGCCTCCCCCGCCACCTGCGGCAGACCTATATCCGGAAGGTGGGGGAAGCCCTCAACCTTGTTATTCCCTTCCAGGTACTCGTGCTGGGGTCGGGATTATGAACAGGACCAGGGGCAGAGCTGGCATCAGGGTCAGAGTAAGGGTTGGGTTAGGACTGAGGTTGGGGCTATGGACAGAGTTGGAGTTGGGTCAGGCTAAGGGTTGGGGGTGGGACTGGGGGCCAGTGATATGGACAGGGTCAGGTTCGGGGCCAGAACCATTGTTTGTGCTAAAGTCAGAGCCGGGCTAGGTCTGGGGTCAGGACGGAAGTCAGAGATAGGGTTGGGATCAAACAGTCCCGGCCAGACTTGGGTGAGGCTCAGAGCCTGGATTAGGGTCAAGGACAAGCCCGGGATGGTACCGGGCCCAGGACCAGTGATGTAGGGCCAGAGCTGCCTCAGGTGACATTATTCCCTCCCCCAGGGCAAGCCCCGACCTCAGGTGGTGTGGACAAAGGGTGGGGCTCCCTTGGACACCTCCCGAGTGAACGTACGAACCAGCGACTTCGACACTGTGTTCTTTGTGCGTCAGGCGGCTCGCTCTGACTCCGGAGAGTATGAGCTGAGTGTGCAGATTGAGAACATGAAGGACACTGCCACCATCCGCATCCGGGTTGTGGGTGCGAGGCTGGAGCCTGGGGAGGGGGGGGTGGCGGGGCGGATAGACCAGGGTCTGGAGGCAGCCAGTACAGAGTGGGAGGAGTGGGACTGGAGGATTGGAGGGACATGGAGTGGGCTTAAGACCAGCCTGGGCTACAGTGAGTCAAAAAGCAAGAAAGGAAAAAGTCAGGAGAGGAAGGAAGGGGCAGGTCAGGCATCCAGACCCTCTGAATGATGTGTAGCCCCAACCTCTTTCCAGAGAAGGCAGGGCCAGCAGAGAACGTGGTGGTGAAGGAGGTGTGGGGCACGAACGCACTGGTGGAGTGGCAGCCGCCAAAGGACGATGGGAACAGTGAGGTCACCGGCTACTTCGTCCAGAAGGCTGACAAAAAAACCATGGTGAGGGGACGGGGGGCTGGGCTGAGGGGCTGGGGAAATGCTGGTGGCCTTGGCAGAGTGGAGCTGGGCTTTCTGTTTCAAAGCTGGGAAACTGAGGCTGGGCCATTGAGAGCGTGAGTGGGCTGAATCGGGAAGACGGGCTGTTCCTTTGCTCTGCCCGTCCTGTGTCTGTACCCGCGTGTGTCCTCCGCGTGCTTGCTCCCCTGACCCCTTCTGGTCCCCATCCCAGGAGTGGTTCAATGTCTATGAACACAATCGGCACACCAGCTGCACAGTGTCCGATCTCATTGTGGGTAATGAATACTACTTCCGGATCTTCAGCGAGAACATCTGTGGCCTCAGCGACTCACCAGGAGTCTCCAAGAACACAGCTCGAATCCTCAAGACAGGTACAGGGCCCGGCTTTGAGCTGCAAGTCCTGCCTGTTGGCCCTGGCTGGGGTTGGGGTGGGACTCACCTTATAGATGTCTCTTCTTCCCTAGGAATCACCCTGAAGCCGCTGGAATACCGGGAGCACGATTTCCGAACAGCCCCTAAGTTCCTGACACCTCTGACGGACCGGGTAGTGGTAGCGGGATATGCTGCGGCTCTCAACTGTGCAGTCAGAGGCCACCCAAAGGTGCCAGGGTGGGGCTCAGGGAAGCGATAGCAGCTCATGGGTCCCACGCCCATCAGCAGCTGCACTCTGCAGCATCTCCAGGTGGAGGCCGAGTGCCAGACAATTCTGATCTTCTTGCCCCTCCTCTGTCTCTTGGCTGCCAGGTATACCTCATGCCTGAAGCCCAAGTCTCTCGTCCTGACTGAGGATAGAGTCGTTCCCTGGGAAGCCGGCAGGGGTGGGGGTATTTATACCTGCACAGATCCCTGCGGTCTTCCTGAGCCACTCAGTCACAAATAACTTTCCTTCCTTTCTTCCTTCCTTCCTTCCTTCCTTCCTTCCTTCCTTCCTTCCTGCCTGCCCTGCCTGCCTTCTTTCCTTCCTTTCTTTTTCCTTTTCTTTCTCCAAGACAGGGTTTATCTGTAGCTTTGGATCCTGTCGTGGAACTTGCCCTATAGACCAGGCTGGCCTCGAACTCCCAGAGATCTGCTTGCCTCTGCCTCCCAAGCGCTGGGATCAAAGGCGTGCACCACCAACACCCGGCTCACTCTTTTCTTTAAAACTATCTTAAAATGTATGTGTATGTGTATAGGCACCTTGTGTATGCAGTACTCCTACAGGCCAGAGAGGGCATTAGATTCCCTGGAGCTGGAATTATAGGCAGTTGTGAGCTGCCCGGCATGGGTGCTGGGACTGAACTCAGATTTCTGGAAAAGCAGCAAGCACTTTTAACCGCTGAGCCATTTCTCCGGGCCTCATCATTTCCCCTTTTTAAGATAAGGGTTCATGTAGTGTAGGATGGCCTTGAACACAAGATCCTTCTGCCTCTGTTTTCTGAGTGCTGGGATTATAGGTGTGCACCACAAAGCCTGAGTGTACCCATTCATTCATAAATCCATCCACCATCGCATCTGACCATGTGCCGATGAACTCATTTTTCTCAGCTCATTCATTCATTCCATTTGCTGAATTACATCATTAATCCACAAATATTTTCCTGGACTTCATATGTCCTTCACAATGGGACAAAGAAGTTCTGTTTGCACTGGGGGAGAAATGACATTGATCTAAAAATCTCACAGATAATATAAAACTGAGTGGTGTAATAAGCATGACGGAGAAATACAGGCAGTTCCGAGACCGCGAAGACGCATCCCTGTCCAGGAGGTGACTGGCAAGGGAAGGCAGGAAGGGCAGAGCTACAGAAGGCAGCAGATGGAGCCAGGACCCTGAATGGGAAGCCTGGCATCTGGTCTGCCCCAGGAATAGCGGCACCCTGCTGATGAGAAGGAAAGGTTGAAGGTGACGAGAAGGTAGTAATGGTGGCCAGATTGGGGTCCCCAAGACGTAACCTTTCCTTTGAGAACAACGGGAGGTCCCACTTCCCCTGGACACTAGGCATCACGTACGTGTTTGCACAGAAGGAATAACTGGGAGACAGAAAGTTAATGGACGGCTTCAAGTCCACCCGGCCACCTAGGCAGTGGCATGGCTTCTGCGCAGGGCGTCCCACTAAACCCGCTTCCTCTCTGGCTCCCCTCCGTAGCCAAAGGTGGTGTGGATGAAGAACAAGATGGAAATCCATGAAGATCCCAAGTTCCTGATAACCAACTACCAGGGCATCCTGACGCTGAATATCCGCCGACCTTCGCCCTTTGACGCAGGGACCTATTCCTGCCGTGCCTTCAATGAACTGGGGGAGGCCCTCGCTGAGTGCAAGCTGGATGTCCGAGGTAAGGGAGGAAGGTCCCACACCTGGTGACCCGCATCGGGGCCCCTTGGCAAACCTACCCAGATGCCCCAGGCAGGAAGGGGTTCAGCTCCTGCAAAGGCCCTGGGCTTGGAGAGCACCCGTTCCAGCTCACACTTCACTTTCTCCCTCTCAAATCCGCTGTCAAGCCTCCTCCTGACCTTTGCCCCTGGAGTCAGAGCCTGGAATTTATTGTCTTGTATTGCAGCCCTGTCCCCAACTCCAGCCTGAGTCCTCCCATTTTCATCCACATCGTGTCCCAGACATCCTATGGTAGGGCCACAGTGGCCACAGCTGATCCCTACTCTGGGCCTCGGCACATGCTGAACCATCCCAGAAGTGGACTGTCTGTCTCCTTTGCTGGCTTCAGTCCACAATGCAGGAGGAATCAGACCAGGCCCCAGGGTGCACATTAGCGCGGTCCGGCCCTGCTCTGGAGACACTTAGCCATACTGATGTGACTGGCCCCGTGACAGCTTAGCAGGCAGGAACTTTAGCCCCTCAAGGATAATTCTGGAATTGTCCCCCACCAGGGCTCACCCGTCATCTATTCTGCAGTCTTCTTTGTGGGTGTAAGTCATCTCAGATGTATCCCTATTGCAGACACTGCTGACTTCTGATAGCTGGTAGTTTCTCAGGATGTCCCCATTTGGGATTTAAAATGACATTAATCTGTCGGGGGTGAGGTGCACATCTGTCATCCAGCACTCAGGAAGCTGAGGTAGGAGAATTATGAGTTTGAAGCCAACCTATGCTACAGAGAAAACTTTAAATCTGCCTGAATTATATAGTATAATTTTGTCAAAATACTCTAAAAAATCAAGCCAGGCAGTGGCGGTGCACGCCTTTGATCCCAGCACTTGGGAGACAAAGGCAGTTGGATCTTTGTGAGTTTGAGACCAGCCTGGTCTACAGAGTGAGTTCCAGGACAGCCAAGGCTACACAGAGAAACCCTGTTTCAAAAAACAAAATAAAACAGAAAACTATAATTGGAAAAACAGGTGGTTTGGGGGTTAAGAGCTCTGGCTGCTCTTGCAGAGGCCCTGAGTTCAGCTCTCAGGATTCAATGGTGGCTCCCAGCCATCTGTAGTTCTGGTTCCAGGGGCTCCAAAGATCTCTTATGCCCTCCATGGGCCACATGCACACAGTGCACATAAACTCAAGCAGGCAGGCAGGCAGGCAGGCAGGCAGGCAGGCACGCACGCACGCACACACACACAGTAAATTAAAGCATTTTAGAGCGAAAATGCAAAATAAAATGGCCAGGCATGACAGAGTACAGCTGTAGCCAGCTCTAGTTCTTAGGTGCTGGAGGCAGGAGCATCAAGAGGTTGAGAAAGTTGGATGCCATGAGACCTTTCTCAGAAAAAGAAAGAGGTGCTCGTTTAGCATAAAGCCATGGTTCCTTCACTCTGTAAACCCAGACAGCACTTGGGAGATGGAAGCAGGCGGATCAGGGGTTCAAGGACATTCAGCTACATATTTGAGTTGAAGACCAGCTGGGGTTGCAGGAGCCCCGCTGAGGGAGAGGGAAATGACCTTGACTCGGCTGGTGTCCAGGACAGTCGCTGGATGGGAGCTTTCGTGCCCCCCCTGCTGGCCACATGCATTCATGCAGTTAGTGATGTTAGGGTGACAAGGTGCAGCCCCCCTCCGGTTGCCTCACCCATCTCTCATTCTCCCGTAGTGCCACAGTGACAGCTCATCGTCCGGTAGAAGAGTCGGCAGAGCCTGGACACCAGTCTGCAACCCCTGGGATGGCATCATCTGTCTACAGTGGTCATTGTGATAAAACGCCGCTACTCAAATTATCATGTGTCCGTCCTTTCAGAATCTGTAGTTCTTGTCCCCTTGTGGGCGGGGTCAGTCACTCTGGGGTAGGGGATGGCCACCACCACAAGGCAGCCTTAACGATCACATACCATTGAGGTTGCCATCTTGGAAGATGGCGTTTGCGGAGGGAACTGCTTTGCCATGACAATAGTCACAGGTGAATCTCATGCCCTGTGGCCTGAACTCTCTGAACATGACCTACAGGGAGGAGGCTGGTTGCCACCCCCAAAGGACAGCACATCCAAGCTGATCAAGACAGGCTAGGGTACACCTGCCATCTTGTTATCTGGAAGGCTGGGGCAGAGCTAGAAAGGTCAGAGTCACCCTGGGCAATTAAAGGACACCCTGCATTAAAATAGAGAAAAGAGGACCGGGGCATGTCTCGGTGGTTCAGCCCCTGCCTAGAACCCCCGGTAAGGACTGAGGGTGTGGATCAGTGGTGCAGTGCTTGCTTAGAATGTGGGGGGCTCTGGATTTCATCTCTACGGGAGGGAAAAGCACCCAGGGCACAGCAGGGAAGGAGGTGCCTGATGTGTTGGCGACTGTGGCATAAAGAGCCAGGACCCGGTGTTCTTCTTAAGAGCCCGATCTTTATTAACTTTAAACATTCATCTCTCTGGCTCTGAAGTGAGCTGGCTTGATTTCTGGTCAGTTTGCGATCTTGGAGGATCTTGTCTAAATCAGAGCCCCCAGAGTTCTGAAACCTGCGGGTCCAGTCTGGCCTCTGTGGCTTGAAGCTAAGGAGAAGAACGTGCATCTGAGAGCCGGAGCAGCACGGCGGCTGGGGTTGGGATAGGCAGGCCTGCGGCTGTCTTGGGAAGAAGTCTCGCCTTCTAGAACTGGTCTCTCCTGTTCCCCTTTCAGGGAACTGGGCTATGTGGCCAGGCTGAGTCCACCCCTTCGATGGGTAGACTTTCCTCCCTAGACCCCCCCTTGGTGTCGAGTGGAGGTGGGGAGGGCTGTGTGCTCTCTTAGGAACCTACAGGCAGTCCTAGGAATGCTAGCCACACACCCAGCCACAGCTGCCACCGTCACACCCTGCGCCTTCTCCTTAGAACCCCTGGGCAGCAGGGGGAAGGGATGGGCAACACCGCTCTTCAGGCACACGGATCCAGGCCGAGTTCTCCTCCCACAGACCCAGGGGTCCAGGCCCCAGCAGGCCTACCTGGTCCCTTTCCATCCTTCCTGGCCCAACATCCCTGGGCTCGCGGTCCCGCCCTCACCTCCGGGGGCCGCAACTGTTCCTCCTCGCCCTCCTCCTCCTCGTCCTCCTCCTCGTCCTCCTCCTCCGGCACGGTGTCCTCGTGCGTGAAGGGCACTGCGCAGGCGGGCGAGTGGAAGCGCAGGCGGTAGAGCAGACGCACCCAGCGGCCGAACTCGCGGTCGCGGGTCTCTGCGGATGCGCGCAGCTGCAGGTAGAAGGCACGGCCCGTGCGGAACTTGACCTTGAGCTGCTGGCGGCTCTCGTCGTGCACGAACAGCTGCACGAATTGCAAGGGGAACAGCCTGACGGGGAAGGGGCGACTCAGTTGCGGCGTCTGGCACCTCCTTGTTTCTCTAGCCCGGTCGCGATCTCTACGGGGACTCGCAGTTTTGGATAGGCCCTCTCTCTCTCTCATCCTGGTCCTGGCCTGCAGCTAAGTACTCACAGCTGTACCTCCACCTGAGCCCCATCCGGCCACCAGAGGGCTGTGCTGAGTTAGCATCTTAGCTCAGCCAAAGTCAAGGCTGGTTCCTGCCTGTGAGCCAGGACCCGTGATTGGGAAGGTCTATTCATAATCTCGATCACCCCATGTGACAAGACAGTTCTTCACGCACACTGTTTCCTTCATCTGTGCCTACCTGAGCTCCCTGGATCCTGAACTCTGGCCTGATGTTGCCCAGTCCTGTTTTCCCTAATAGGGTAAACCACTGATAGGGTGTTTGTGAGCATTTGAATAAACAAATTGCTCAGGCTTTCAGCTAGATTCAAGGGTCAACAAAGGAAAGGAAGATAGAATCCCAAGAGAGTGAGTAATCTGGCTCGGGCCACATAGCAGAGGCTGGAAACAAGGCCTGTGTCCATGACCCTAGGGTTTGTTAGCTACAGCAAGCAGTGGGCACCGCATCCTCCTCTGGCCTCTAGGACCTGCTGTGTACAACCTCATCCCTGTGCACACAAATACATATAGCACATGCCCGTGCTACAGTGACCCTAGTCACTGGGCAAAACCTGGGACATCGGTGAACAGTGGACATCTAAGTGTAACAGCCACTGGTGACATTGTTTACACTGAGCCAGGCGCTTCATGAGACAGACAGGAAGGAATGTCTGCCCCCTCCCTCAGGGTTCCGGATGAGGAGACTCAGGCCCAGGACAGAGGAGACAATGAGGTTTGATCCCCAGCTCTGGGATTGCTGACTTGTTCCAGAATGTCCCAGCCACAGGGACAAGTTGGACAAATGGAGTTGGCTCAGCCTGGATCCGGGGGTGGGGCTGTGCTAACAGGGTTTGTTAGCTGATGTGGAACAGGTTGTATCATTGAGCCTGGCCCTGAACTCCTGCTCCTTCTGCCTGCGGCTCCTCAGTTGCAACACTGTTTTCTGCAGGGAGGCGAGGACAGGGTCAGAGGGACCCTCCGTTTGCATTTAATATTCAAGCACTGTTGCTGGAAGCAGTGCAGTTTACCAAGGCAGAACACTGCTTTGAGTAATGCTCTCCACCAGGCAAGGAGGAAACTGGGTGAATCAGGTACATTTTTTCCCATTCTGCTTTTTTTGAGACAAGGTCTCATATAGCCATGGCTTACTGAAACTTGTAGGCCACGATGGTCTTAATCTCAGAGATTTGCCCCTCAAGTGCTATGATTAAAGATGTGGGCCACCATGTGCAGCTAAAACCTCTCTCCCTCCTGCCCTCCCTATGTATGCAGGCAAATGAACTGTACAGCTCAAGTCCTCTTTAAAATGACTTGCGTGTATACATGCACTCAAACGTGGTGGCCACAGGTTAATGTTAGTGTGTTCTTCCAACATTCTCCTACCTCACTGAACTGGACCCAGTGATTGGGTAGACTGGCTGCCCAGCAGCCTCCAAGGAGCCTGGTCTCTGGCTTTCCCAATACTGGGATTACCATGGGATCTGCCTTTTAATTTGTTTGGTTTCCAGGACACAGGTTTTCCTGTGTAATAGCCCTGGCTGTCCTGGAACTCACAGAGATCCACCTGCCTCTGCCTCCCGAGTGCTGGAATTAAAGGCGTGCCCACCACGCCCAGCTGCTACCCGGATTTTTACATGACTGTTGGGAAATTTAAACCCAGATTCTCATGTGTGGCCTGTGAACACTTTACTGAGTTATCTGCCCATAGCTCCTTTTTACTTTTTCTCTTAAGACAAATGTCTCTCCAAGCAGGAAAAAGAAAAAAAAAGACAAAGCTCTCACTAGGTTTTCAGGCTGGCCTGGAAGCCACTCCTAACTCAGACTGGCCTTAGACTTGTAATACCCCTGCCTGGGCCTCCTAAGTAGTTGGGATGGCAGGCTTGCACCATTAGGCTTCCTGTCTTTCATGAGCTGAGGTAGGATGGGAAAGGAGGCAGGTCCACAGCAACGCCAGAGTGTGTTTGTCGCTGAAGCAGGGCAGGGGCCTAGTGCTCTGAGCCTGAGGTTGGTACTTGGTAGGGCTCCATTTTCACCCGTGACATTTTCAGTGAGAGGAGCAGAGCATAACTTGAACTCAGGACTTTGACATCAGAATTGTGAGGGGTTCTCCTCCCAGCTCCTGGCCTGCTCTGAGCCGAGGGCCCGGGCTCTGAGCCTTACTTTATCTCTCTGGGACAGAGAAGCAGTGGAAAAGCAGAAAGCGTTGTGTAACTGTCAGCACTCTGGCCCTGTGGTGTCACTGAGGACTGCCCTTCCTCATCTTGCCTGACGTGTGACTTTCGGGAATGTCCCTGCCATCTTTCTGAGTAGAGAGGCCTGGTGAGCATTGGTGGTCCCCAAGCTTGGGTAGTGGGGTGGCTGCAGTAAGGTTGGAGGAGTTGGGATCAGGAAGGGCAGTCACCCGAGGAGCTGCAGGTGTCCGTCTTCCTTATCCGGGCCAGCCAGCAGCAGCAGGTCTGGAAGCTCCAGGGCTGGGCTAGAGGCTGCCACCCCCATGGTGACCTTGTTGGCGACTTCTCCAAACCGTGTCACCTGGGGCCAGAGGTTAGAGGGAGGTAGATGGAGAACAGAATTGAACAGGGATTTGGTGGGTGCTGGGAATCTAGGCAGGGTCATGAACTAGGGGAGTTGGAAGCAGGTTAGGAGCTGGGAATGCAGCTAAGTGGTAGAGCTCCTGCCTAACAGGAGCGAGGCCCTGGGTGTCATCTACAGCACCACAAAAGAAAAAAACAGTTGTGGGACAGATGTTTTAGAACGAAAGGAGAAGTGTGTGTGTGTGTGTGTGTGTGTGTGTGTGTGTGTGTGCAGACAAAGGCCTCTGAAGCGACAAACAAGCCGGAGGATTGGCGATACGAGGTGGAGGTCCAGGGGCTATGTGGCACACTTGGAATCCCACCGGGCGATGGATCATGTGGGGTGCCCGTTCGCAGAGCAGGGGCTCCGTACAACAAAGGGGCGGAGGTCCGGGGCTCCACACCTGCACGAAGTTGCTCTCAAAGATGGGGAAGTCGCGCAGCTGGTCGAACTCGCCGCTCAGGAGGTGACGCTGGAGGCGCCCGGGGCGGCAGGGGGCGTAAGCTGGAATCAGGGGGCGGTCTGCAGGGACGAAGGGCTGGCATCCACCCCAGGAGGCCAGGTACGAGTTCCCGGACAAGGGGCGCACGCGAGGCAGCGGCCTCCGCATAGCCGGCCCCATTCCTTCCCGGGCTCCCTCACCAGGGCCAACCCCTCCGGGCAAGGCTCCTCCCCTCACCTGCCATCCCATCTGAACCCGCCTGGCCAGCTCCGCCGGGGCCCGGCTTCAGATCGCGGCCGCCCTTCATCGCCACGCCCCGGCCCTGGGTGGGAATGCAGGGCGGAGCCAAGGCCGCGACACACAAGAGGCGGGGCCTAACGCCTGTGACGTCACAGGGGCGGCCACCGTTCGACGACGTCACGAACGTCCGGGAGGGTGTGCCCGGAGGCCCGGATGCAGACATGGCCGCCGTACCCGAGGGAGCCGCGGACCGGTGCTACTGCGCAGGGGCGGCCCGCGGCGCAGGCGCACGGGGCTCAGGATGCGCCCTGGCTCCCAGCGTGCTTTGCGGCGCCCCGCTCGTCGGCGCTCTCCGGGATGGGGGCCGCCGTTGCTGGGGCGACCCGGCTGCTCGTGCTCCTGCTGATAGCAGCCGCGGCTCCTAGCAGGGCCCGAGGCAGCGGCTGCCGGGCCGGGGCCGCCTCGCGCGGGGTGAGTGCTTGCGCCCGGGGCGGGGCGGCCTCCTGCGGGCGCTAGGTGGGCTCGCATCGTGAACATGCGTGAGAGGGTGCGCCCTTTGCAACCTGGGTTGGGCATGGTGGTGCACGGCTCTCATCCAGCGCTCAGGAGGCTGAGGCTGGAAGATCAGGGAAGGAGTTTCAGGCCCGCTTGGGCTGCATGAGATTGTCTCAAAAACACAAAGCGCGGGTGTGATGGCGCACGCTTTCAGTTCCAGTATTCGGGAGCCAGAGACCGACGAGTTCGAGGCCGGCTAGGGCTACCTAGTGAGACTTGGGCTCAATAATAAAGGTGCCGGGGGTGGAGCCGTGTGTCTGAATATTCATGAGAAGCCAGGTCCTATAGCCAATGCGTGCTTTAGGATGCCTGAGTAGGAGAAGCTTGCAGTTCTTACATAAAAGGAAGGCATAGCCCTTGGCCTGGGGGTGCAGTCTTGAGTTCGAGGTCAGCCTGGGCTACCTTAAAGAGAGAGGGAGAAAAAAAAAAGTGCTGGAGAGATGGGGGAGAAGAGCACTGGCTGCTCATCCAAAGTACCCGGGTTCGATTCCTAGCACCCACCTGGCTGCTCATGACTGTAACTCCGGTTCCTGAGGATCAGACACCCTATCTGGCCTAGCAGGCACCAGGTGTGCACACGGGGCTCAGATGTATATGCAGCAAATACCCATACACAAAATTCAGAACAAAACAAAAAAATGAAGCCGATGGTTGTGATAATTTATCTGTAATCCCAGTGTTCAGCAGGCTGAGGCAGGAGGATCACCGTGAGTCTACACCAACCTGGGAGTGGTTTAGTGAGACTGTTTCAGAACAGGGAAAAAGTGAGGATCAGAAATGTCCTAGAGAGGAGTGGGGTTCTTGACGATGTCAATAGTCAGGGTGTGCTGAGCAAGCCCGCGCCTGTGAACTCATGAGTGGGAGACTGAACAGAGACTGGAGCAGATTGCCTGTACCGGCAGCACTAGGAGGTGGAGGCAGAAGCCGTGAGTTAGGTGCCAGCTTGGGCAATGCAGTGAGGCTGTCTCAAAAAGAAAGGAAGCAAACCAGCAAACAAACATACAAAGAATAGTGACCTGGGCTTTGGACGTGTTTATAGGGTTTCCTTTTTTTTCTTTCTTTTTTTTTGGGGGGGGGGTGTGCGGGGCTTCGAGACAGGATTTGCCAGTGTGGCTTTGGAGCCTGTCCTGGAACTAGCTCTTGTAAACCAGGCTGGTTTCAGACTCACAGAGATCTGCCTCCCAGGTACTGGGATTAAAGGCTTGAGCCACGGTCACCCAGCAGTAGGGTTTTCTTTTGAGCTAGGGAAATACACATCATTAATATTCATGAGCGGCAATCCTGGGGAAAGCACCTCTAACTGGATGTGAACAGGAAGGCAGGGCTTGTCCTTCAATCTGCCATTCTGTCCTGGGGCCAGGTGGTTCTGCCCTGCCCAGAATTTGAGTGGTCTTTACCTGGGGCTCCTGTCTCTCCTGCAGGCTGGGGCTGATGGCCGTGAAGGTGAGGGCTGTGGTACTGTAGGATTGCTGCTGGAACATTCGTTTGAGATTGGTGAGTTCAGTTTGTTGTCAACCTTACATATATCCAGCCTGTTGGGGGGGGGGGAGGGTGGAAACAACAGATAGGTGCAGAGAAGCCATTTTTAGATGCCCCATACCTGGCTTCAAAGATTCAAGGGTTGAGTGCTTGTCTGGCATGTCCGAGGACCTGGGCTGCATCTGTGCTAATGGAAATCACACACACAAACACCACACACATTCGTAGGTACTATGCATACACATACGTACACGTGTGTACACATGTTCATGTGTGTATATATACACGTGCATATAGTAAATGTACACTTGTGTGATGACTAAAGAAATTCCATTTTATGCTGGGCAGCCATCTTGATGCCCACTAGCTGTGTGCCTCTGACTCTAGACCTGGAAGATAACTTCTCAGTGACCCCCCAAAAATGTGTGTCTGTGGCCATCTCCTTGTTTTCCTGTGGCTAGTTGCTTTTTGGCGTCTGTACCTTGCTTATGCAGATACTCAAAGGTTGCTTTTACTCGCCTTAACACTTTGGCAGAACAGGCCTGTTTTTGCTTCTTACATAGATACTGAAGATCTTCTTGTGGTTTTAACCTTTAAAAACCCTCCCCATACCCTTGGCTACATGCCTGAGACTCAGCTTCAAGGCTGCCGTTCTGCTAGCAACCAATAGTAAAAACCTTTGAATTATAATTGGGTTGAGTCCATATCTTTTCCCAGGGATCAGAAACTCCATAACACACGCATGTTCTTTTTCTTTTCCTTTCACATTTTTAAATTTTTCTTCTTCTCTTTTTTCTCTTTTTTGGTTTTTTGAGACAGGGTTTCTCTGTGGTTTTGGAGCCTGTCCTGGAACTAGCGCTGTAGACCAGGCTGGCCTCAAACTCACAGAGCTCCGCCTGCCTCTGCCTCTGAAGTGCTGGGATCAAAGGCGCGCGCCACCACTGCCAGGCTTAAGATTTTATTTGTTTTCACAATTCCATTTACAGTCCATCGTAGTAGGGAAGTCAAATCGGGAACTTCAAGTAGCTGGTCATATCACATTCACGCCTAGAGCAGAGAATTAATGCACGCCCGCTCACTAGTGCTTAGCCTCCTGTCTGCATTCCAAGCCTAGGGAATGGTCCCACCTCTAGTGCTCAGGCCTTCCTACCGCGATGCGTGTAATCAGGCATTTGCCCATAGGTAATACCCCCAACCCAGCCTGACCTAGACAGCCCTTCAGCGAGACTCTGCCCTCCAGATTCTGGACTGGCCCCCACCACTCATACTCATGTAGTCAGCTATGAAATCTTGACAGGGTCTCCCTCTATAAAATGTACTATTGCTTTGCTCTAATAAAGTTTATATATATGTATATGTACATATATACATACATATAAATAATACATGCACACTCATAACATATATACATATATGCATATGCACACACACAAGTATATATATATATATGCAACTCTGTGTGCATATGTCATGTATTATGTATGTATAATATTTCCTGCTTGCCACTGACCTGTAGGAACAACCCCAGACCCTGTCAGCCGAAGGAGGAATGTCAGAGCAGCCTTCTCTGACCTTTGACCTGTGTCCTGCCTTCGCTCGCTCTCAGACGGCCCTAGTCAGTCATGTGAGACAGTGGGTGTGAGCATTTGCTCATTTTTCGTTAGAGGAAGCAGGCAGCGCCACAGGGGCCTCTCTTTAGGGGCGGTAGAGGTGGGCCAGCCTCAACATCTGCCTGACTGAAGGGGCTGCGGTTAGTTGGCTCAGAGCTTGCTGTTGCGTTGTCCGTGGCTCTTGTGGCAGTCAGGCCCTGCTTGACCCAGAGAGTTCTTACAACGTGCCGGAATCATCGGATAAGGTAGTGCGGGCCACGGAGCCGAAGGCTGGGCTGCCCTCTGAGGACTGCAGCAAAGAAGCCCCCATCACTGAGATGGGATAGGTCACACCCGAGCGGATTGTCACTGAGCCCAGTTCCCTGCAGGTGACGCAGCCAACTTCCAGAGGCGCGGCTCATTGCTCTGGAACCAGCAGGATGGAACCCTGTCTGCAACTCAGCGGCAGCTCAGTGAGGAGGAACGGGGCCGGCTCCGGGTAAGGTGGGGCCCGGGGCTGCCCCTGAAGCCCAGTGGGCTTGGCTCCTGGCTCGTCCACCCTCCCTGTGAGGTGCCTTCTCACCTTCCCAAGAGGGAGCCCAGAACGACAGGGTCCTTCCGGGTTTCAGCCTTGCCTGGGCTGGGCTCTGCCTGGAAACTGGCGTGTTAGCAGCTCCCAGTGTGAGGGAGGCAGGGGACCTGTGTTGCTGCAGCGGCCACGTGCCCAGGTGCCTTCTGTGTGCAGGAGGGCATCCACAGGCCTGCTGCCTGCCTCTGCCTGGCCTCCATGCGACTCTCCGCCCAGTTGCCCCCACAGGCAACCGTTTGTGGTACCCGGTGTCGGTGTGTGGGGGTGGGGAGGCGTGGCTGGGCTTGGGTGCATACTGTGCTGTGTGGCTTCACCAGGGGACAGCCCAGCTGTTTAGCCTTACTTGGTAGCCAGGGAGAAGAGTGCTGGGCAGACTTTTGTCAGCCTGGGTGGTGGGAGGTGCTGTGAGGACAAGGCTGGGGAAGCATTCTCTTGGCCAGTGTAGGGGGCTGGCACTGCCCCACTCATGGGCCTCTGCATCCCCTGCAGGATGTGGCTGCCGTCAATGGCCTTTACAGAGTCCGGGTCCCAAGGCGGCCTGGGGTACTTGATGGTTCGGAAGCCGGTGGCTACGTGTCTTCCTTTGTCCCAGCGGTAAGTCACCGATGAGGACCCGACACCCCCATTGCTGCCTGCCTCGGGGTCCACACCCTTCATGGATCCCCTCACTGAGGGGCCGGAGGGTCTAACTGTTGAACTCCTGCAGTCAGTGATGGCCCAAGGGGCCTGGGGATGGGGTGTGGCTCTGGAGGATGCTTGTGCCTGTGTGCGGGAGTGCAGCAGAGCTAAGAGGCTCTCCCCGACTCCTCCCCACCCCACCCCCGCAGTGCTCACTGGTGGAGTCACACCTATCAGACCAGCTGACCTTGCATGTGGACGTGGCTGGCAACGTGGTGGCACTATCGGTGGTAGCGTGGCCCGGGGGCTGCCGGGGCTCTGAGGTGGAAGACGAGGATCTGGAGCTGTTCAATACATCCGTGCAGCTGCGGCCTCCAGGCACTGCCCCAGGGTGAGCGAGGAGGGAGTCCGGGGCCATGGCTGCCTGGGCACCCAGTTACTGGGGCTCTGACCCCCACTTTGCCCCTTCTTCCCATGTTCAGCCCTGAGACTGCAGCCTTCATTGAACGCCTAGAGATGGAGCAGGCCCAGAAGGCCAAGAACCCTCAGGAGCAGAAGTCCTTCTTTGCTAAATATGTGAGTGTGGCCCCTTCTACTCCCCCAGCTCTCCCCACCCCAGCAGACGGCCTGTGTGTGTCCCGCTGGTGGGAGGCTGAGGGCTGTGGGCCCCATCCAGTAGTCCAGGGCTGAAGGACTCCAGAAGCCCAAGGGCCTGGGCCGGGCTGGGCCGGGCCGGGCCGGGCATTTGTCTGTATGCACAGGCATCCCAGTAGAGCAGTGTGGCAGGTAGCTGGCTCTGGACAGACGAGCTGTGGGCATGCATGGAGGGCCTGAGGGAGGGGGCAGCCCAGTGTTCAGAGAAGTGAGGGAGCCTGAGGACGCTGAAGCCATGGAAGGCCCGGGGCCAGGAGGCAGGTAGTTGTGGAGTGGGTGTAAGAGGCGCAGGTGGAGGCGTGGAGGGCCCAGGGGGGCCGTGCTGGCCTGAGGGGGCGGAGTGAAGGGCAGAGCCTCCTGAGGAGGCGGCTGTGCGTAGTCCTCCATGCCTTGAGGCTGGAGCCTTGTGCCAGGCCCAACCAGGAAAGGAGGCAGCACGGCCAGCACGGTCAGGGTGACGTGGGAGGGGGCGAGGCCCGGCAAACCTCAGCCCCGGCTGACCTGCCCCCTCCCTCCCTCAGTGGCACCTCATCCTAGGGGGGGGCCGTGTTGCTCACAGCCCTGCGTCCTGCTCCAGGGCCTGCGCCAGCGCCAACGGAGGCCTAAGTGAGGACCCAGATCCCTGCCCACCTTGCCCCTGCCCACACCCTTGTGCCCCTGTCCCCGCCTGGCCCTGCCTGTAGTGACTAGGGGACCCCGCCCCTCCCTCCCGTGGCCTCATCCTGGAGCATCACCACTGACATCCCTTCCTCTCTGCTCTTTGTCTACCTGTCCCGCCTGCAGTGGATGTACATCATTCCGGTTGTGCTGTTCCTCATGATGTCGGGAGCTCCAGACGCCGGGGGCCAGGGTGGGGGTGGGGGTGGGGGCAGCGGCCGGTGAGCAGCTGTGCCACCTACAGTCCCCCGGAGCCTGCTGCCCTTGGCCAGCCCAAGAAGGAGTTCCTGTTCCTCCATCTCCGTGTTGCATGACCGTGGAAGGCTGTCCCTTCCTGCAACTCCCTCGCTCCCTCACCTCAGGCCCACCGGCTCCCATGGGCACCGTGCAGCTGTGTCCTGCCATGTGGCACCGAGTCCCTTTGCTAAACTCCCGCTAGCCCCGCCCCACCCCACTCCATCATGCAGTTTGGGAACATGCCACGCTCTCTCCGGCCTCGGTGCCTTTGTCCTCCATGCCCCCATGTACCCCTCACTGTCACACTTAGTCCCCTTGACAACGGTATGTGGCAAGGAGGCCTCTTGCTGGTGGCTGGGTCTGCTGCCCAGTGTGCAGAAGCTTCCAGCCCAATTTCCGTGTGCTATATGGTATTCTTTGACCCTTCCTGGTGCCCCAGAGCACCATGGTGACTTCCGCACCATCTTCTCTGTCTCCAGGTGTCCCGCTCTGGGTATGGTACCGGGAGAGAATTGTGGGTGTCTGTCTTTGTGAGTGTGCACTCCAGCAAGCAGCTTTGAGCCAGCTCTGAGCGGCCACTCCACAGCTGCTGTGCACTTTCTTGCACATCTGTGGCCGTGGCACGGGGACTGCTGTGTCGTCTCAGCTGTGTCGTGTGGCTTCCCGCCTTCTGTGGTTGTAAATAGTCCTGGATGGCTGCTGCCACTGGCTTGATTTGTTTGAGCGGCGGCCTCAGGACATGTTATAGAGGGTTACCTGGGACAGATTAAAGTTTCTGTGAGCTGAGCTGCAGGGGGAAGCTGGTTCCTGACCCTCCTGGCGCGTTTCTCATTCTTTCCCCAGCGCGCCTACACCGGCGGCACAGCAGCCGGACAGGTTCATATTGTCACCCTCACACTGGGTGGTCATGCTGGAGTCCCAGCATTCAGTAGGCTAAGGCTGCTAGCCTGGGCTACATGGCAAGGCCTTGTCTGAAGGACCAGTGGGGTTCAGTTGGTAGGATGCTTCATGCATGCACCAGGCTTGCTCCCCATGCCTGAAGCTGTGGGTTCCATTCAGCAGTGCATGATCCAGCTGTGCACGGTGGGACATACTCCTGGTGAGCACGCAGAGGGGCCAGGAGCATCAGGAGCTCAGTGTTGCTTAGCTGTTTAGCGGGTTTGAGAGCAGCCCAGGCTACTTGAGACTGTCCTCACAAGACAAGTCATAAAACCAGAAGCCAAGGCCACTCTGCACTTTCAGTCTGGCCTGTGAGGGCCACTTTCCTCAGTCCGGTGGCCGCGGTGTGACCTGGAGTGTGGGTCACCTTTGGTCTGTGGTGAGGCCCCACATGACAGGAGCAGGTAAAGGGACGGAGGACTGAACAGGATCCTGGCTTCAGCGGGTTTGGGTCTCCCTTGAGAGGTTGGCCTGACAGGGCTGCGTAGGTTGTGATGGAGGCTGCTCACCATGGTACACAGGAAGCTGAGAGACAGCAGTATGGGTCAGACGGCACCTGTAAAGGCACACCCCTCAAGGTCTACTCCCACTGGGTCCCATCTCCAGTGACAGTTCCATAACCCCCCAGAAAGTTGCTAGCTGGGATGTGAGCCTGGGAGGGATGTTTCACCTTCATCCCAGCACAGGGCTGCAGCTTTAGAGCCTCCTCCCTGTCAGGCCGTCCTCGGGTGTGGGTCTGGGAAAGGACAGCCTGCCATCTCGACGCCAGCTCACAGCAGTGTGCTCCCTTGTGGCCCTTCCTGAGCCCGCATGCCCTCTGCTCTCCCTGGCTGGTGTGGCTACTCAGACCCCTGCACACCATAGCGTGATGGGTGGCCTTGGGGGTTGGCCAGTCTCGTCCCCTCCGTGCTCGTGGAAGTGGACTGTTTTGCATGGAACAGAAGCCTAACATCTTGCCAACTTCCATGGTGACCAGGAGGGTGACAGCAGCTGAGGCTGTGCTCCCTGTCCCCATTCTGTGCCGACCTTTCTTGGTTACTACAGAGGCACACACCTGTTCTTTTCTGGAAGGTCTGCTATGAAAATCTCAACCCTTCGAGGTGCTGCCTCCTGGGCAGGGGTGTAGCTTGGTGGTTAGATGCCTGGCCACCATGTCTAAGGAAGACTGGGCTCCATTTCCAGCACTGCCAAACAATCCAGAATATATTAAGAACTAACATAACTAAGGGCAAATGACCCCGAAAGAGTGAGGGGCATTAAAGGCGAGGCATGCTCATGGGTGTGGCTCGCATAGACTGCTTGCCCGTTACTTGAGGGGCCCAGGGTTCAAACAGCAAAAGCCTCTGTTGAGATTCTGCCTCACCCCAGCCAGTTAAAACAAGTGCTGACGAGGATGTGCGTGATGTTGAACACGCCGGGCATGCAAACCATCCTAGCCTGTGCGGAAACGGGCACAAAGGCTCAGGACACTGGTGCTGTCTCGCCACCGTGTAGATCTGACCCAGCTCTGCCTCGTGGGCATTTGCCTGGAGTCCTGGAGGTCAGCGTTCCACAGAAGAGCTCCCACACGGTGGCTGCAGAGCGTGGAACTACCCTTGGTGTCCAGTGGGTGCAGGTAGGCTCTCATACAGTGCCCGCATGCTTGGGACTGGTGGGATGGCTCAGCAGGTAAAGGTGTCAGTAGCCTCATGACCTGGGTTCAGTCCTGCCATCCTTACGGTGGAAGTAGATGGATGGCTCCTCACGGTGTCCTCTGGCCTCCCATGCTGGTCATAGCAAGGCACAGTGCGTGAGAGAGAAGAACGGAATTTATAATGTGCGTGTGCCAGAACTTTGTGAAGAATCACCTACAGAGTCATCGGTGTTTTAGCGGGTGGAGCTGTGTTGTCTCTAGCTGGCGGCTTCCCCTGTACTTCTGGTAGTCTCCAGCCAGTGCTCCTGTGTCCCAGCCCCTGAATCCATTCGCCTCCCCGGCTCCATCCCAGCTGAACTGCGGTTCTTGTGGGTCTGCAGCAGAGACCTCATTGTCCAGAGTCTAGGAATCTGGACATAGGGCCACACAGAGCTTTCTGTTCTCCCACCCCTGTCCTGTGAGAGGCAGCTGCTGTTTTAGTGCAGACAAAGCAACAGCAGTCTCTGCAGGATGGTCTTGCAAATCCTGTAGCTCTTGACACTGGAGAAGGCTCTGGCTGCCACCTTCCACATGTAGCTTATTTTTTCATGGGTCTTTGGGTCTGCTTGTTCAGTGCTGCAGGACACGCGTGCGTGTGCGTGTGTGTGCGTGTGCGCACGCGTGCATGCATGCTTGTGTGTGTGTGTGCGTGCGTGCATTGTGTGTGTGTGTGCGCGTGCTTGCGTGTGTGTGCGTGCATGTGTGTGTGTGCGTGTGTGTGTGCGGTGTGTGTGTGTGTGTGCGTGTGTGTGTGCGCATGTGCGCGCGTGTGCGTGCGTGCTTGTGTGCATGTGTTTCTAACATGTATCTGTAGGATGCTTGGCCAGATGGCGTGCTGGTGAGATCCGAGCTGGGTGTGTACATGTGCACCCTCACCTGTTGCCCGAGCTGGGTGTGTACATGTGCACCCTCACCTGTTGCCCGAGCTGGGTGTGTACATGTGCACCCTCACCTGTTGCCCGAGCTGGGTGTGTACATGTGCACCCTCACCTGTTGTCCGAGCTGGGTGTGTACATGTGCACCCTCACCTGTTGCCCGAGCTGGGTGTGTACATGTGCACCCTCACCTGTTGCCCGAGCTGGGTGTGTACATGTGCACCCTCACCTGTTGTCCGAGCTGGGTGTGTACATGTGCACCCTCACCTGTTGTCCGAGCTGGGTGTGTACATGTGCACCCTCACCTGCTGGGCCCGTTGCTACTCTGCAGCAGCTGCAGTCAGTCCCACCCTTGCTTCTCTGCGCCCCTAGGTCCTCCAGACTGCAGCCGCATCTGCCATCCAGCTACCTGCGCTTCTGCCCCTGCATAGTAGTGGCTCCTGATCATTGCCCTAGGGATGCTGTCACTGGTCCTGCCCCAGGACAGAGCCCTGCTCTGCACAGCCCCTATCCCACTATCCCAGGCTGCCCTAGAGGTAGCCCTGTGGCAGGACACCCTCCTGGAGCTACATCTGTCCCCTGCTGTCACCCTGGCCTTTGTGCCTATGGCATTCCTCACCCACTGTCCCTCTCATCTCGGGCTTCTAACACCGGAGCTGACCCCATTGCTGCTCTCTCATGGCTTCTAGCACCCACAGGACAAACTCTCAGCCCACTCATCCTGGCCTGGCATTTGATGCCTGTAATTAGTGCATCGGGCTAGGCTTAGACTCCGCAGCCCCCATCCCTCTGCCTCCTCCTGCCACAGTCCCCGGGCCCACTTATCTGGTCTCAGCTCAGCCTTTGGTCCTCTCCTGGACCCTTCCCAGCTTGCTGGGCTCAGGCACAATGGAGGTAGCTCAGCGGGGGGACTACCCCTCATTCTTTTCCCATCCATGCCCTTCTCTCGTTTCCCAGGAAGTGTCCCCTTTCTGGTTTCCAGCCTTAGGCCGGCCTTAATCTGTCCTTGGCTGCTTTAATACCGCGTGTGACTCTACGGCTGCAGGGTAGCTCCTGGAGTTCTGGATGCTTCTCCCCTTCCAGGGAAATACTCTGACCAGGGCAGGAGCCCTTCTTGCTGTTCCCCATTGTCCTGACTAGTTTATAAGTCCACTTGACACAGGCTGATCGTCTGAAGGAGGAAACTTCAATTAAGAAAATGCCTCTATTGAGATCCATCTGGCTGCAGGACACTTTTTTTTGTCCCCCCCCCTTTGAGACAGGGTTTCTGTGTGAACCCTGGCTGTCCTGGAACTCACTCTGTAGAGCGGGCTGGCTGTGAACTCGGGAGATCGCCTTCCTCTGTTAAATGTGCATGCCACCACCAACTGGCTGCATTTTCTCAGTTGTTGATGGAGGGCCCAGCTCATTGTGGGTGGTGCTATGTCTGTGCTGGTGGTGTTGGCTTCTATAAGAAAGCAGGCTGAACAGGCCGCAATGAGTGCGTCTCTGCATCAGCTCCTGCCTCCGGGTTCCTACCCTGCCCTGACTTCCTTCAATAGTGGACTGCATGTGGGGATGGAAGCCAAATAAACCCTTTCCTCCATAACTTGCTTTTGGCCATGGTGAATCATCACAACAATCGGAACCCACCCCCCATGGCTGCACACATCTTCCATTTAGCAAGATGACGGGTTGTGCGCAGATGCAGCAGGCTTGTGTGGTCCAAGACCGTTCTCCGTTCTACCCCCTGGTATGCCCCCCCCATGCACACACTGTCACCATTGAGTGACTCAGTGTAAGGCTCAGAGGTATAAGACTTCACGGTATCTGGTTGAAGACTTGTCATCCCAGCACTGGAGGAGGAGAAGCTGGAGGAGCAGGTTCAAGGTCACCCTTGACTACATAGGGAGTTCAAGGTCACCCTGGGCAGCACGAGACCCTGTCTCAGACAAACACACACCAGACACTTGTTGTGGTTGTTTCTCTATTAGGAGTAGAAATATTCATTTTTACAAAACTTCCCATATTCCTTCACAGCTTCCCTTGCCCCAACTGTCCTTTGTTGGCGACAAAGTCCAGTGCTGATGTAATTGGGTTGCAGTTCCTTCCATTCTGTGCCAACAGGTGGCGACAGTCCCATTTTACACACACACACACACACACACACACACACACACACACACACAGACACACACACACACACACACACACACACACACACACATCTGTGCTGGTCCTTCAGGCAGGTGAGTCCTAAGAAGTCTCTGTCCTCGGAGCTGCGGTCTTCACTGTCCTGCAGGTATTACACAGATGTTTTCATCTGGAAGACTGCAGCCAGCTGGGGCCTTCCTTTGCTGATTCCTGAAGAGGGTGGAGGGCCTGGCAGGGGACAGAGCAGTCTAACCATCCTCCACCAACCTCAGACTTGAGTCTCAGAGCCCATCCCTGGTCAACCCAGGACCACCTGCTGTCCAGGCCCTCCCACTTACATGCTGTGTTTGCGGGCAGCTCTTTTCTCTCTGAGCTGATCCCTTGCTTCCCGCCTTCACGGTTTGATTCCTCCAGGAAGGATCCAGCGTCCAGAACAGTCAGAAAAAAGGAAGGCGTGTCACAGAGAGCCCGCCCCTCACCTGGAATCTGGCTTGGTAGCCATGCTCCAGGTAATCAGCCTCCTATATGACCACTGTGGCCCCACCTCCTTCCCAGAGCCCGGGGCAACCTCATGGCATAAGAGAGAGCAGGGGACTGGAAACAGCCAGGGAGGAGCCCACTTAGAGAGTTGAGAGCTTGGGGAGGGAGAGATGGGAGAGAGGAAGGGGAGAAGGAGAAAGAGAAGAGGAAGGAGAGACATGGGTGGGGCAGGGAGACAGGCATACTGGTGAGTGATACTTGTGCAGCATGGAGGCCCAGGTGAGTCCCAGCCTGAGACCCTGGTTCTGGGGAGGCAGACAGTGCATTTCCAGGACTTGCTGGCTGACCAGTCTCACCACATCAGCAAGTTGCAAATTCAACTAAAGACCTTGTCTCAAAGATTAAGGCAGAGAACCTGGCAGTGATGGCGCACACCTTTAATCCCAGCACTTGTGAGGCAGAGGTAGGCGGATCTTTGAGTTCAAGGCCAGCCTGGTCTACAGAGTGAGTTCCAGGCGAGTCAGGCTACACATAGAAACTGTGTTTAAAAAAAAAAAAAATCAACAAACCAAAACAAAAACCCCCAAACAAAACAAAAACAAAAAAGCCCCACACCAATAAATAAAATAAAATTAAGGTTGAGAATCACAGAGGAGACACCAGATGTTGACTTCATAGCTCCACACACGTATACTCACAAGTGAGTACACCATAAACACACATGCATAAACAAACAACAAAAAATTAAAATGGGTGAGACCTAATGTTGATCTCTGTCCTACACACACACACACACACACACACACACACAAACACACACACACACACACACACACACACACACACACACACACACACTGGAGATGATAGGAAGAGTGCAAGAAAGGAGGGAAAACCAGGAGGACCACAGGAGTGTCAGCAGAATAGGCAGGAGAGTAGGAGAGATGGAACGCAAACACAGGAGAGGCAGGGAAATGGTTAAGGAAGACACACAGCAGAGATGCCAAGGGACATGGGGAAGCACGGTTAGATGAGGGAGGAGTAAACATCAGGATGGCTGGTGATGTTACAGTGCTGGGAAAGCCTGGGTGGAGGGGAAAATGGAGGGAGGGAGGGAGAGAGGGCTGTGATAGGGCACAGAACAAAAGCAGATTCCAGAAAGAACAGCAGGGCAGAAAGGAAAAGGGCAGAAAGCCCCAGAAAGGGGGATGGGACGCCTAGGAGGGGGAGGAGGTGAGAGTAAAGACCAAGGAAGACACAGCAGGTAGAGGAGGGGAGGGCAGCCATGTACTGAACACCCTTCATCACATTCCTTATGGGACCCAGAGCCGGACAGGACTGTGTGGAGGAACCCAGGAGGACATCGGGGCTGGGTACCCTGCCCCCACATCCTCTGAGGCTGGGGCTGGCAAGAGCTCAGCACAGGTCAGAGGGAAGTCCAGAGGGAAGGTTGAAGACAGGTAGGAAGGAAGGATAGGCATCTGGACAAAGCAGGAAGGAGCTGAGAAACAAGATGTTATGATGGAGAAATGATCAGGGTGCTCGCTTTTAATCCCAGCACTCAGGAGGCAGAGGCAGGTGGGTTTCTGAGGTTGAGGCCAGCTTGGTCTACAGAGTGAGTTCCAGGACAGCCAGCCAGAGATGTTACACAGAGAAACAATGTCTCAAGAAAAAAAAAAAAAAAGCCAAAGAAAAAGAGACAGAAATCAGAGTGCATGTAAGGTACAGAGCAGAGGGAGACACATTTCTTTCTTTCTTTCTTTTTTTTTTAAGTGTGAAGGTGCCATAGGGAGGAAAGAGATGAGGAGAGAAAGCGGAGCAGGGTTAGGACGTGATGGTGGAGGAGAAGGCTATAGATAGACTGAGTCGGGAGAGGATAGATGAGAGCAGGAGGGATAGAGGTGGAAGAGGAGGCTGGAGAAAAGGAAGACAGAAGGAGGCAAGGAGGAAGGGATTGGGATCTCTCAGAGAGGTGAGGAGACGTGGAGGAGGCACATGGAGGTGGAGGGCTCCCGTGAGGAACAAGAGTAAGGAGAAAAGCGGAGGAAGAGAGAGAAGAGGGGGAAGGAGAGAGTATGGCAGGAAGAGGGGAGGGAGGAAAAAGCTGAAGGAGGAAAATGAGTTTGTATGGTAAGAGAAAGGTCAGTGAGGAAATCGGGGGACAGGAGAAGGAGCAAGGGGCAGAGGACAGTACAAAAGGAAGCTATTAGGGAATAGGAGACATTAGAAACAAAAGACCAGGGAGGAAAAGAAGGGGACGGAAGAAAAAAGGGAAAGAAAGGCAGAGGATGAAGGAGAGGATGAAGTGTGAACAGAGGAAGGAGCAAGGAGGAGGGAGGACTAGAGCCACAGAGGAGAGGGAGGAGAAAAGGGGGACAGGAGATGGAGGAGGGTAAGGTAGGACAGGAGAGGAGACAGAGGAGATAGGAAAGGGAGGCAGGAAGGGAAAGGGATAGAGAAGATAAAGGAGGGGAGGAAGAAGAGAAAAGACAGGACATGGAAGAGAGAAAGCAGAAGAAGGAATAGAGGAGACAGGAAGAAGACGGAGTAGGGAAGATGGGCGGAGGGAAACAAAGGGGGGTAGTTGAGATAAAGGAGACGAGGAAGAAGGGTTGAGAAGATAAAGAAGGAGGAACTAGAAAGGGGCTGGAGGAGTTAGAGGACAGAGGAAGGGGCGATAGATGGGTGAAGGGATAGAGGAGGTGGAGGGGTGAGCAGGGAGGGGCACAGTAGGTGGAGGAGGGGAAGGAGGAAGAGGAGGTACAGAGGAGATGGAGGAGGAGAAGGAAGGGAAGGAGATAGGAGAGATGGAGGAGGGGAGGGGAAGTGAGGATAGAGGAAATGGAGGAGAGGGAGGAAGAAGAGGGGATAGAAGAGATGGAGGAGGGGAGGGGAAGTGAGGATAGAGGAAATGGAGGAGAGGGAGGAAGAAGAGGGGATAGAAGAGATGGAGGAGGGGAGGAAAAGGGAGGAAAAGGGGGGCTAGAGGAGATGTAGTAGAAAGAATTAGGTTAAACAGAAGCATGAGAAATTGTATGAGATGCTGTAAAGGGAACAGAAGGATGAGGAGGAAAAAGGAAGGAGATGGTAGAGGGTGTGGGGTAGCCCACAGGGATACGTGTACAGGGTAGAAGAAAAGTAGAGGGCAGAAGAGGGGAATGAAAAGAAAGGGACGAAGAAGGATAGTACTAGAAGTAGCAGAGAAGGAGGAGCAGAAAGGAGGAGGGATTGAGGGGGAGAGACAACAAGAAGAGTTGAATTAAGGACAAAGAGGAAGAGGAAAAGGAAGAATAGAGGAAAGGTAGGACATCAGGAGAGAAGTAGGTGAAGGAAGAAAAAGGGAAGGGAAGAATTAAGGGATGATACAGGGGTTGTAGAGGAGATAGAAGGTAGAATGTTAGAGACAAGGAGTAGGAGGTGAAGAGCAGAGCACAGGGAAAATAAGAAGCAGGAGAGGGGAAGACAGGAAGAAGAGGCAGTGGAAGGATAGGAATAAGGAAGAGGAGGAAGGAAATTAGAGAACAGGGAGGATGGGAAAGTAATGAATGTAGAAGGAAGAACGAGAGAAACAGGATGGGAGAGAAGAAGCAGAGCTTGCAGAAGACGATGGCAAGGAGGAGGAGAGAAGTAGAAGGAGAAAGAATGAGGACGGGTTGCAGAGAAGGGAAGATGAGGAGTAGCGGAATGAGCAGGAAAGGAGATGGAGTAAAAGAGGAAAGGGGCAGGAGAAGGGAGATGGCAGATCACAGGAGGGACAGGACAAGAAAGAGAGTGGAGGAGGGAGGAAAAGGAAGATTTGGGAAATGTCAAGGAGATGGTGAGGAAAAAAAAGAGGAAACTGAAGAGGCAGAGGAAGAGAAGAGTGAGGGAAGGAATGAGAGGACGGGAGGAGAAAGACAAAGGGGAAAGACAAAGGGCAAAGAAGAGGAGACGGAACCATAAGAATGTAATGAGGAAAAACCAGGGAAAGGAGAAAGTGAAGGGAAGCCAAGGGGATACAGAGAAGGAAGAGAAAGGATGCAAGAGAGAAAAATGGAGGGAGCATAAGAGAAGAAGGAAGTGGTAGGGCAGAAAGTGGAAGAGGTGGGGTTGGAGAGAAGAGGGAAGAAGAAAAGGGGTAGAAGGGGGAGGAAGAGGAAGATGAAGAAGTGAGAGGGGAGGAGCATGGATGGTAAGTGAACAAAGGGTAGAAGGAAAAGGAGGAAAGAGGAAGCAAGAAGAGAAGTAGGAAGGGGAGGGTGAAGACAAGATGAAGAAGCCGGGGAGGAAGGGGAAGAGCAAATGAGAAAAGTGAAAAGGGAAAGAAGGGAGACAAGGAAATAAGAGGTAGAGGGCAGATGTGAAAGAGATGGAAGATGGACAGAGAAGGAGAAGTAGATGAATGGGGAGGAAAAAGAGGAGTAGAAAATAGAGGAGATGGAAGAGAAAATGAGAGGAGAGGAAAAGGAAGTGGGAGAAGATAGGAGAAAGGAAGAAGATGAAGGAGGAGTAGGAATGGAGGAGAGAGTGGACAAGGGGAAGACTGGAGGAGATGAGCAAAGGAGATACAGGGGGAAGATATGGAAGATTAGGTTATGAGTGAGAGGAAATGGAGGAGGGAGAGATGAGGTAGCAGGAAGAAGAGATGGGGAGAATCATAAGAGATTCTTGAGGAGGAGAAGAAAAACAGAGAAGGAAGAGCAGCAGGAGGCGACAGAAGGAGCAGGAAAAAGATAGAAGGAGATGAAGGGAAGAGAAGATGAGGTCAGGGAACTTTGGAAGAGATGAGTGAGGTGAATATGAAGGAGAGGACAGAGGATGAGGTAGAGGAGTGGAAGAGAGGAGGCAGAAAAGGAAGAAGAGAAGAAAGAAGGAGTTGATGGAAGAGATATAAGGAAAGTATAAAAGAGAGGAGTAGAAAGGCAAGATGAGCAAGCAGGGGGATATGGTGGAGTAGAATATGTAGGAGATGCAGACAGAAGAGATAGGGGAGGAGGAGAGGCTGATAGAAGAAAGGAGATGTGTTGGAGGAGCGGATGGAAGAGGAGGGTGAGGAAGAGATGAAAGAGGAAGGGGTGGGGGATATTGATGGGTAGGATGATAAGGAGGGCTAGGAGAAGGAAGATATTGAAAAAGATGGAGATGAAAATGGAGGAGGACAAGTGTGGCGATCATGGACTTAGATAAGAGGGAAGGGTGGAGAAGGAGATGGATGAAGGGGAGGAGATAGAGAAGAAAGGTGAATGAGAAAGGAAATGGGAGGGGAGAGGGAGGCAGGCACAGATGATGGAGATGGAGGAGCGGTAGGAGATAAAGAGGTTATAGAAGAGAAGGAAACAGAAAAGATAAAGGATAGAGGAGGAAGGAGATGGGAGAGGAAGAGGTGGAGAAGAGGGAGGGGATGGAGATAGGGGAAGAACAAGAGACATGATGAGAGGATAGAAGAAGTGGAAATGGAGGGGGAGACGGAAATGGGAGAGAATGAGAATATGGAGAGAAGTTAGAGAAAGAAGATGGAGCAGGAAGCAAGAGGAGGAGGCGGCAATGTAGGAGGAAGAGAGGAGGAGCTGTAGGTGCAGAAAATTGAGAAGAACACGAGGAAAGATATGGGGGAGAAGGAAGAGGAAGAGAGGGAGGAAGAGGAGCAGCCAGAGAAGGGAGAAGAAAGGTGGAGGAGAAGAAAGTAGAGAAATGGGGGTGTAAGAATGGAGAGGAGATAGAGAAAAGGGAGGAGATGGGTACAGGCGGGTTGAGGAGGAAGACGTAGATGGGGAAGAGATGTAGGAGGCAGAAGAGCAGGAAATAAAGGAGAAAGATGTGAAGGATGCGGAAGAGGAGATGAAAGGGGAGGAGGAGATGAAGAAATGAGACAATGATGAGGTGAAGATGGAAGAAAAGGAGAGGATAAGGGGGAGAGAAGGAAGACAGAGGAGGAAATAGGAGAGATGGAGGAAGACAAAAGGAGGAGGAGATGAAGGAGGATAAGGTGGTAGAAGAGAAAATGGAGGAAGATGTAGAAGATGAAGATAAAGATGAAGGTAGTGAGGGGGAGGAAGAGAAGATGGACAAAGGTGGAAGAAAAGATGAAGAAGGAAGAGGTGAATGGGAAGAGGAAAAGGATGAGATGGAGAAGAATGCAGAAGAGGAATAGGTGGGACAGGAGAAGAGATGGAGCAGGGGGGCGGAGGAGGAAGTGCAGGAGGAGACGGGAGAAAGGAGGGAACAATGGCGGAAAGGGAGAAGGAAGAGATGAAGGAAAAGGAGGACAAAGGATTAGGAAATGGAAGAAAGGAAAATGGAACATGAGGAGGGGAGGGAAGAGGAGGAGAAAAATGGAAGTCAAGGAGGAAGAAGAGGGAGAGGTAAAGGGAGAGACGGGTCAGGGCAAGGAGAGGGGGAGGGAAAGAGCTGGGAGGAAAAGAAAGGAGGCAGAAGGAGGAGATGGGAGAAGAGTAAGAGACGACACAAGGATATGGGAGAAAGGGAAGGAATGGAAGAGAAGGGCATGGAGGAGTAGCAAGAGAGCAGGAGAGGATGGAAGGAGGGAAAGGAAGAATTAGAGGATAAAGAGGAAGCAGATTAGAAGCAGAAGGAAGAGGGAAATACGGAGGAGGAAAGGAGAAGGAAGAAAACAGGAAGTAGAGAAATAGGACATGGAGATGGAGGAAGAGAAGAAAATGGAGGGTAAGGAGATGAAGGGGAAGTAGAAAAAAGAGGAGAAATAGATGTAGGAAGATGGGGTGGAAGAAAGGAAGAGGATGTATATGAGAGGGAGAGGAGGGGAGTTGGAAGAAGAGGAGGGGAAGGAAGAGAGGAGTGGATGAAGAAACAAGGAGGAAGAAACGATGGATGAAGAGGAGAATATGGAAGGGGGTGGGAGATTGGAAAGGAGAGGATTAAGATGTGCAGTGAGAGGAGAGGGAGTGGGGAGTGAGAAGAAAGATGGGGGCAGGTGAAGGTGAGGAGGTGAAGGAGAGGACGAGATGTGTAAGAAAGTATGCAGGCACAAGAAGAAAAATGAGGAGGAGGAGAAAGTGAAGGAGCAGAAGAGACTAGGAGGGAGAGGAGGAGATGGGGAAGGAGGTGGAGAGGAAAAGGAGGACGAAGAACATGAGAAGATGGGAGAGGAGGCCATAGAGAAGGAAGAGGAATAGGAGGAAAACTAGATGAAGGATAAGGTGCTAGAAGCAGAGGAAGAAGAGGTAAAGGAGGAGGAAGAAAGCGAGTGGAAGGAAATGGAGTGGGAGGAGCATCAGGAGGAGGAAGAAGGGACATGAAAAGTGGAAGGAGGGAGGGAGAAAAACGAGGGAGAAATGAGGAGACGCAGTAAGAAAAGATGGAGGAGAGGGAGAAGCGGAAGAATAGAGAGAGAGACAGAGGGGGCAGGAGAAGAGGAGGACAAAGGGGAAGGGGGGAACTAGGGGGGAGAGAAGGAGGAAGCAGGAGAAAAAGCAGCAGAGGAGATAGAGGAGGAAGGGGAAGGGGATGGAGGAGGAAGGAGAAGGGGAAGGAGGGGGAAGGGGAAGGGGATGGAGGTACAGGAGGGGAAGGAAATGGAAAGGAAGAGCCAGAGAAGGAGGAAAGGGAGGAAGTTGGAGGAGGAAAAGGAGGGGAGAGAAAGAGGAGGGAGAAATGGGGGAAGAGGAGGAGAGGAGGAAACAGAGATGGCTGGCCTGGGAGGAGGCTGCAGTGCCTGAACTGGGTGGTGACTGGACAACCCAGTTATCAGGTACTGCATTGGTGTGAGGAGCTTTGCGCGGTCATATCGTGTGGGCAGAGATGGGGAAAGGTCAAAGGAAGATGGCACGTGGCAGAGAGTGACAGAGACAGAGACAGAGTGAGACTCCCATTAGGTGGGGCAAAGAGGACAGTAGGGGACCCGGCCGGCTGAAGGGGCACGCCCTCTTCCCATCGGCCTTAGTTTCCTCATTTGTTCCCGCCTTAGCACCCAAAGCGTGCTGGCCCGTTCTCAACCCTAGCTGTACACCCTAAGGGCGCCCCACCCCTACTCTGCAAAGGAGGGCACAGAGCCAAAAGCGGTACCCGTGTGGCTTACTTGGCACACAGTGCTCAATTAGTGCCCCTTCCCTTTCTTGGGGGGCGGGGGGCGGGCAGGAGGAGGCAAAGGACAGGAGGGAGGAAGGGAGGGCTTATGAAAGGCTTAGCATACTGCTGGTGCCCAATAAATGCCCGTATTCTCCAGGCAGAGAGAAGCAGGGAGCAGAGGTTGGCGGAGACCATTGTCTGGAGAATGGAGGACGAGAGAGAGGATGCATACTAGCGGTGCTCAATAGATGCATCCTTGGTCTTGGAAGAGAGCAGAGTGAGAGGAGAGGAAAGGAGAGGAGGGGGCAGGGGAGGGGAGGGGAGGGTGGGAGGGCAAGAGGGGAGGAGCCCAGAGTCCGGGATCCCGCACACAGCAGGTGCCCACCGGATTCCTAGTGGGGAGGGCAAGGCACCCTGGGGGGGGGGGGGAGAAAGGGCACAGTGGAGGGGACAGCGGAGCTAAGCAGAAAGTGCGGAGGTAGAGGGCAGAAAGGGTGGACACCACCAGGGTGACCAGAAGGGCGCAGGAGCTCAGGCAGGCGGGAGACAGGCGGCAGCAGATGCCCTAGTCCGGCCCTCAGGGTCACTCCCCTACCTAGGGTGGAGCCGAAGCCACCGGCCTCTCTGAAGGGCTGGAGTCAGGAGCCCCCAGCTGTCAGGACAGGAGACAAGGGCGCATTGTCCTGGCGCTGGCACAGCCTGGTCCCAGGGGGAGGGGAGCCTGGCCTGCCGGGTGTGGGGTGCTGCCTGGCCTCTGAATCCCATGACCCACCGTCCCCCATCCGGGCTGACCTTCCTGCCTGCCTCTCTGGTCTTGAGTCCCAGCTCTCCACCCCTCCTTCCTGTTGTGGGGGGCAGGAGGGAATGGTTCTGTTGCCGGTGCTGAGCTCCTCACCCAGGATCTGGGCTGGGCGTGGGTGGGGGCAGAGGGGGGAAGAAAGAAAGACGGAGGCAGAGAAGGGGGAGCAGGACAGAACCAGCTTTATTCAGGAAAGAACACAGGGCTTCGGCCCCAGCGCAGAGGGAGACGGAGAGGGAGGAAGAGAGACCTGAAAATAGGAGCTGGGAAGGAAGGGTTTGGAGATGACAAGGCAGAAACAGAGAGGGAGAATTAGAGAGAGGCAGAGAGATGGAGAGAGGTAGAGAAAGGCAAAGACAAGAGAGAGACAACGACAGATACGGAAAGGAATACAGAGAAAAGGAAAATCAGGTCAAGAGACAGAACATCAGAGACAGAGGAAGTATTGGGCTGAGAGACAGAGAGATGGAGGGAGGTAGAAAATCAGAGAGAAAGATGGAAAGACACAGAGGCAGAGAGAAAGGGGGGTCAGGGCAAATCAGATACAGAGATCGAGGCAGAGAGAGAAACAGAGCCAGAGAGATGAAGTATGTGTGTGTGGGGTGGGGGCAGAGATGAAGACACAGGCCGAGAGAGGCACAGGGGAGGATGGAGGCTGTGGAAGGCAGAAGGAGCCCAGCCAGGACAGGCAAGCGGACAGGTGGAGGACACGGGCGCCTTGCGGGCCACCACGGCAGCAGGACCCTCTCACCTGGCCTCGGTGTCGTCGCCCCCAGCCCTAGCCCAAGCCCTGCAATTTAAGGGGCACCATAGGGGCGGATCCTGTCCCTACCCACGCCTTATCTGGCCAGATCCTGGCCTTGCAGCTAAATTGAGCCTCAGCTGTCAGCACAGACAGCGACAGCTGCACAGGCAGCCATGCCACCAACCCTCACCCCCCGGAGGTCAGCTTGGAGCCCCACACCCATATCAGGGAACCCCATGAGCCCACCAGCTTCAGGACAGGCCTGGTGAGGTTGGTGAGGTGTGTTAGGGCCAAAGGTGCTCTCCTCAGGCAGAGGGGGGGTCAGTGGGGACACCAGGTCAGCACTAGGGGCAAACATGAGGTGCTGAGTCAGCGTGCCGGCTGCAGCCTCCCCTCCACAGGGCCCTCAGTTAGAACCTTATTTGGTCATAGCTGAGGGTGCACCTGGGATGTCACAGGCTGTGCCACTCAGGTCAAGAATAGAAACACTCAGGGTGTCCTGGCAGCTGTCCCCTACTCGGGACTGGACAGGCGACAGGTGGAGCGGGGGTGGGGGCTGGGGGGGTGAGGCTGGACGGGAAAGAGGGCAGGCAACAGGAGCATGGAGAAGGTAAGAGGCCCAGAGACCCTGAGCCAGGGGAAGGCATGGGAAGTGGCTGGGCTGGTTCACGCTGTAATTCCAGCATCTGGGTGGCTGAGGTAGGAGGGTCACAGAAAGTTTGAGACCAATCTGGGCCATACAGGGAGACTATGTCTCAAAAAGGGGGTGAGGGCACACGGACACAGAGGGGGCCATGGAAGGGTTAACTCGGACACATATGGGGCAGACAGAGAGAGGAGGCCCAGGAGGGGCTGGGAGGCTGGGAGACAGGGGCAGGGGCCAGTGAGGGTCCTGGGCTGCAGGGCTGGGCGCTCTGGCAACCCAACTTGCCCTTTGACCTCAGAATCTTGGGGACCAGATGGCAGCTGCTTGGGCCTTTTGCTGGCATGGTGCCAGGGTGTGCCTTCATCCCCATATGCGTCTGTTGCCAGGGCAGACCCTGGCCTTCTGCTTCCCTCCGCCACTCAGCTATCGCTCCCGTCTCTCGGGGCGCCTGTCTGGGCCCTCCTCCTGGCTCCAGTCCTCTTCCACCGTCCCAGATAGGCCTGTCTGTCAACACCTCCCCAAATAACCGTGGTGATGACAGCAGGGCTGTATGACAGCAGGGCTGTAGCGCTCCGGTATCAGCAATTTCCAATTCTGGGGCCCCTCAAGTTTCCCAGCCGCTTGAGAGTGTCTGGCTTGGCTGGCTGTGGTGGAGGCATTCCCCTTCTGTTCCCCAGGAAAACGCTCCTCCAACAGCTCTGTCCATCCGGCTGTCCCTCACCTACTTCAGGGATGAGCCCAACTGGCCCTTCCCCGGTGGCCCAGCACACCCCGAGGAAATGGCAGGAGCTATGCCAATTTCCTGAGGTGGCTGTGAGGATGCCCAGGCCCTTGTCACAGCTTCAGGTATCTCAAGCCGGCTCTGTGGGGGATCAGAAACTTAATGGGCTCCATTGTGCTGGCCTCCTGCTTTTCAGGACCCCGTGCCTTCGCCCAGCAACCCACCAAGCCCAGTGGTTCTGAGAGAGGCTGGTTATAACCAGTCCCATCTGCTGTCAGCTCCCCCTGCACCTGGGAAGTCGAGTTCCATGGCCACAGGCTGCTTTGGGGCCTTCTGTGCGGCCTGCTTCCTCACCAGTGGTCTCAACCTTAGATGAGCCCTGCTTCATCATACGGTCCCCCTGGTTTTGGGGACCACACGTTGGTCTCTGGCTTCTGTCTCCCTCTGGGCACTAGCTTGTGATGGCGCAGTCCCCAGGAGTTCAGGCGCAGATAGTAAAAGAGCAGATTTATTGAGGCAGCAGTGGTTGGCGGGGGGCGGGGCGGGGGCTGTAGGGTAGGGAGAGGCCTGCGGGGGGGCTTGCAGCTGCAGGCCTCTCCCAGGCACTGGACACAGGACTGTGGCAGCAGGCGACTGTTCACAGGCAGTGGGTCAGCTCGTGTGCAGCCAGCAGCCGGCCTCCTCTACCTCCTTGGTAACCACCAACAGCACCTCGCACAGGCCTTGGGCCAGGGCAGCCGCCAGGAAGGCTCTGAAGGGAGATGTGGGCAGTTCAGGTGGGCCCTCCGCGCAGGGCAGTCCCGCGATGGCCTCAGCCTTCGCCACTCACCTGACGCCGTCCTCATCCCCCAGGGCCTCGGGTGCCCGGAGCTTTGAGTCCAGGTTATAGTAGACGCCATCCACCTGGCGCAGGGCCACCCAGTGCCGGCGGCGCAGTGGCAGGGACAGCAGCCCCAGCGACACGGGGGAGGGCAGGTTCAGGATCAGGCCCAGCACCTGGGGCAGGGCCAGCTGGGACAGCGGTCTGGGGAGGGGCGGGACAGATGCAGTGTGAGGCCGAGGCCCGTGGATGCTGCTTTCCTCCCCAGACGGCCCCTGACCACCCACCGGCCGCCACCCTTTGCCTGTCAAGCCCAGCTTGGTTTAGGCAAGGTCTCAGGTGCCCAGGTCCCCACCGCTACGGCCGTTCCTGGGTGCTGGGGTGGATCCCCAGCCTCATTCGTGAGCGTTCTGCCTTTCTGAGTCAGGGTCACCAAATGCAGCCCAGGCTAGCTCCCCATTCAGTTCTGCCTCGGGCCAACAGGCTGGTCTCACTACTCTTAACCCAACTTCCATTTTCTCCGCCTCAGTCATGGCGGACACCCATGACTTGGACCCCACACCGCCCCTCTGACTGGTACCAAGTTTACCATTTTAGCCCATCAGTCAGCCAGTCCCCGTCAGCCAGAGCCTCTCTGGCAAAACCTCCCCCATCTGCCTTCAAGCCATCACCCCACACACCCAGGGCCCGTGTAGCCAAAGCCCAGGCCCTACCTCCTTCTGTCCCACCACACAGCGGCCAGGCCCAGGCCCTGCAGGGCAGCCATGATCACGTTGACATCATAGTTGCCGGTGCCCAGGAGGCTGCGATGGGGATTCAGCCGGGAGTCTGGGGCTAGCCTGGGGGTGAAGGGGGCAAAGCCAAGGTTTAGAACCCTGGAAAGGCCTTCTTCACCCTCACACAACAGGAGAGGCTCAGAGCCTGGTTTTTGACTTCCTCTTTAAGCCCCATACAGCTTATCGGGCCCCAAGCCCTGTTTTTCCTCCCATCCCCACACCGTACTCTTGGCCTGGCTGGTTTTTGTCTTTTTCCGCTCAGAAGCCCTTTCGGGTCTGTAGTCTCCCCCCAGCCCGCAGAAGCCTGCAGAAGCCCTGAGCTGCCTTGCCTCTCTGCTACTCCCACCTCTCCCATGACTCCCAAGTGCTCTGGACAAAGTCTGTCCTTCCATCCACCCTTCTCGTCACAGCTGCTTTCCACACCGGCCTCAGATGTCACCTTCTGGTAGAGGGGCCATCTAGCCCCCCAGACTGGACTCAGAGCTCCCCTGAATGACAGCGCCACCCATGTCACCGTATTTGAACACAGAGTGCCTCTTTCATCTGGTACCACCCTGCCCTATTCTGTTCACAGCCTTCCCTGGTGCCCCGGGTCCCCAGGACGGACCCCCACCTCCTCCAGTGGCAAGTGACCCTTGCATAGCCTCAACACCAGCTCTTACTGGCCACCGATCTCCAGCTGTCCCCAGATGTGACCCTGTTCCTCTGAAGAGCTAGACTCTTGGAGAGCAGTCACATGGAGGGAACTATCTGCTTGCTCTCCGTGTTCCTAGCTTTCCCCTCGTTACATCTTCCTTAGCTCTGGCTGTGCAGCATGCCCCTGCCATGAAACAGCTGGGAGAGGGAGAGCTCCCAACATAAATCTACAGTTTGAGGATGCTGCTGGGTGAGCACCAGAGAGAAGACCTAAGGGCTGCCGAAGGATGTGGGCATGATCGCAGGCTGGGGTGTCAGTGTGTCTGCAGAAGGACTGTGGGGCCTAGATGCGGGAACAGGAAGGAGTTCCTGAAGAAAGCAATGGCTGAAATTCCGAGGGGCACCTAGGTCACCAATAAGAAAAAGAGTGCCTCGTAACACGGAACAGCCTGTGTGAAAGCTCAGACACACTACAGTGGGGTCATTTGCGCCCAAGGAGAGCTGCAGAAAGGTGGGCAAAGGCCAGAGCACCCAAGGCCTTGGGGTTCAGGCTGAAGGACCAGGGCTGTCCTCCAGGAGTGCCCGGGACCCCCAGAGGGATCAATGCAGAGGGAGGGGCAGGCAGAAGTGGGGCTGTGTGTATGGTGGACAGGAGGGGAAAAAAGACAGCTGTGAGGCTGTGATAAAGGCTCAGATAAGAGAGGGGGCCCAAAGCTGGGGCTGAGGCTGTCAGGAGCAGCAGGTGGGAGAGCAGGCGACAGCTCCAGGATCTGAGCCCCGGCCCTGTGAGTGCCCTAGGCGGGCTCCCATGCCTCTCAGCCCTGCTCTTCCAGGGCCAGGGCCGACAGCCGGCAGTCACCTCTTGCAAATTTCGTCTGCAGCCTCCTGGCTAAAGAGATGCTGTTGAAGGACGTTGTTGAGGGCGTGGACAGCGCACAGCTCTAGCCGCTGTCGCTCGTGGTACACTTTGGGTGGGCGTGGCTGCGCTTCAGGGGCCCGAGACATGCCCTCCTCGGCTCCTGTTGAGGGTGGGACAGGGAGAAAGTGTTAGGGACCCAGGATCTCGGTCATCTGTGTCCCTGGGCACTGGGCACTGGGGCCAGCCTGGGAGGATACGACCCTGCTACCTAGGCTGTCTCCGGAGCAGAGGCATCTTCATGCCCCAGTCCTTGGGGAAAAGGCTCTGCTCTGCTCACTTGGCAATAGAGCCCTCCTCCCCCAGCCACTACCAGTCTCTAAGCAAAAAAGTCCGGTTCACTGTAACCTAGCAACGAAGTATGGCCCCTTCTGTTCCTAGGAAACAATACCTTTTTGGTTCCCAAGCAACAGAGTACACTTCACCCCCTTGGTTACCCGGTCCGGTTTCTGATCACCTAGCAATGAAGGACTCCTCCCTCCTCGTCTCTGGGTAACAGGGTCTCTTCCTGTCGCCTAGCAACGAAAGACTTCCCCTCGTCAACAACCAGGGTTCTCTCCTCCCGTCACCTGGCAACAAGGCCCTGTCCTAGTCACTAAGCAACAGGAG
>JANBXA010000732.1:2320000-2357500 GCA_030556225.1 Cricetiscus sungorus
TGTGTGTGTGTGTGTGTGTGTGTGTACGTGTGTGTATTGCATGTGTGGTATGTGCGTGTGTGCGTACGTGCGTGTGGCATGTGTGTGCGGCGTGCGCATGTATGCTCGTGTGTGCGTGTGTGCGCGCGCGTGTGTGCGTGCATGCATGTGTGTGTGTGTGTGTGTGTGTGTGTGTGTGTGTGTCGGGGGCAGGCACCAGAGTCAGAAAGGAAAGAGCTAGAGATGTGGGTGGGGACAGACACATAGGAGAAGGGCAGAGGCCAAGGTCCTGGCAGCCAGGAAGATGGGACCGCGCTCCCTGTGCTGGATGAGCCGGTTCCTCTCGAATGGAGTCCCAGAACTGTAAGTTTGCTGTGCCACCTCCCCTCCTGAGAGAACAGCATCGCTGGCTGGCCCTTCTCTCCTGGACCCACCCACACACAGCGGCTTTGTGCTCTGTTTATCTTCAATACTTTCATGACCAAAAAATTTTTTTTTTACTTTTTCCATGTTTTTTTTTTTTTTAAAGTAATTACAGAGCAGGTAGTGATTGACGCAAACCTCCCTTCAGTATCAAAAGAGTCTGTGGGGCGGGTGGGGCCGGCCAGGGCCGCGAGTAGAGCTCGCTGTTGGGGACACTGTCGGAGTTGCCCCTTGGGCTCTGGTGAAGTTGTCTCTTGTGTTTTGAGAGTGGAGGAGTAGGAGGGAAGGACAGGCGTCAAACTGCAAAAAAAGAAAGAAAAAAGAAAGAGCCATAAAAGGAGGGCTGGGGTGAGGGAAAGGGTACTCCTCGAAGAAGCTCCTCTCCCCTGGAAGGTGGCGGGCAGGGCTGGTGGGCAGAGGACACCGCAAGGCGGAGGGCGGGGCCACCTCTCCGGAACTCCAGGTCCTTGCCTGGTGCAGGACCGCCAGCGCCGCTGGGCTGCGCAGCAAGCAGGAGCATCCCGGGCAGGCGTCCTGCGTCCCTGCCGGCCCGGGTTTAGATTTGTGTCTCTTGCACGTTCTCCTTGGAGCCGCTCTTGAAGAGCAGAGGTTCATGGATGGAGTTGAGGCCGGGGCCTTTGGCCCCGCACCCGCCTCCTGGGTTGCCGCCGTAGTGTGCCTTGAAGGCGGCCGCCACGTAGTGGTGGTGGTTGAGGTGGTCTCGCTCCAGCGCGGGAAGGGCCAGGTGGCTGTCCCCGCCCACGCCCGCGCCTCCGGCCACCGCGGCGGCCGCGGCCACCGACACGGCGGAGGCGGCGGGAAGCTCGTCCTCCACATTGATGATCTCCACCGTGCGCGTGGGCCCGTGGTGCTTGTGCAGCTGGTGCTGCTTGCGCAGCTTGTAGAAGGCCACCAGCATCACAGCGGCCATGAAGGTGATGGCCACGAAGCAGCCGATGATTATTTTGGTGGTCTTCATGACGTCGTCTAGGTCCTTTAGCGCGTTCTCCGTTACGTCCGTGATGGGTACCGTGAACGCCTTCTCCGTGGGCCGCGAGGAGCGCGGGGGCGGGCGCCGTGGTGGACGCCGAGGCCGGGGCTGCGGCATCAGGCCGGCCACCGCCCCACGCGCCATCGGTCGTGGGCCCCGGGGGCTCCTTTTCAGTACCCCGGGGCTGCTGAGCCTCCTCACCCGGCTGTGTCTCCAGTGTCTCCACGGTTACCGTGGTGAAATAGGTGTAGCCGCCCGCGCCCCCTGCACCGCCCCCACCCCCGGGGCCTCCGCCCCCAGCCCCCCCCTGCGGCCACAGGGTCCACAGCTGACACATTAAGTGTGGCCGAGGCAGTGGTGTTGCCGGCCGAGTTTGTCACCATGCACGTGTACTGGCCCGTATCCTGCACAGTGACGTTGGTGAAGTTGAGCGTGCCGTCGTGCAGGACCGAGATGCGCACACGGTAGGAACCATGCGTCATGAGTGTGCCGTTAGGTGTCAGCCAGTTGACGGAGGTCATGGACGTGCCAGTGCGGCACTTGAGCTCGGCCGCCATACCCTCGGTGACATTGAGGTCTGTGGGTGGCTCCACGATGACCGGGGCATAGCAGGTGAAGTGTGACTGGTCCAGCTCACCGATGTAGCGGCCCTTGAGGCCAGCAGGCGCGTGGCAGCGCGCACAGCACGTGGTGTTGCTGGGCACTGTCTCCTTCAGCCACCAGCTGAGCCACAGCACATCACAGTTACAGTGCCAGGGGTTGTGGTTGAGGTGGACGCGCTCCAGGCGGTGCAGGGGCGTGAAAAGGTCGTGTGGCAGCGACATCAGGTTGTTGTGGGACAGGTTCAGCTCTTCCAGCGACTTGAGGTCGTCAAAGGCATTTCGCTCAATGGTGGCCACTTGGGCGTGCATCAGCCACAGCTTGCGCAGGCTGGTGAGACCCTGGAAGGAGCCCGGGCGAATTAGGTCCAGCCGGTTCCCCGACAGCTCCAGCTCCTCCAGACGCACAAGCGCTGTGAGGTTGGGGATGTCCTTTAGGTTGCACATGCCCAGATTGAGGTAGCGCAGGTTCACCAGCCCCTCGAAGGCCGCCTCCGATATGTACTCCAGCCGCTTGAGCTCGCCCAGGTCCAATCGGCGCAGTGAGGGCACACGGTTGAAGGCATAGGACGGGATGCTTTCGATGGGGTTGTTGCGCAGCCACAGCTCCCGGAGCTTGGACAGGTACTCAAAGGCCTGTGTGGGCACCGTGGTGAGCCGGTTGTCAAAGAGTTCTAGTGTGTTGAGACTAGGCAGCCCATTGAACGCGCCCACCTCGATCTTGCGCACCAGGTTCTTGCTCAGCTGCAGGATCTCCAGGTGCCGGAGGTGCTTGAACGTGTCCGTGCGGATCACCTGTGGGGACACTAGCATCAGTGCACCTGACAAGCCTGGGCTCTCCAGTTCTCAGCAGGAGAGTGAGACTCGGTGGTCAGCGTGTGGCGCTAAGGACAAGACCCTGATGTCCAAGGTGCTGGACGGCTCTGTGACAGCCACGGTACAGCCCCTCACTGGAGGACTTTTAAGCGTGTGATCTACATTGGGCCACGCCCAGCCCCTCACTGGGGGATTCTAGGCAGGGGGTGCTCTACCAGTGAGCCAAGCCCAGCCCCTCACTGGGGGATTCTAGGCAGGGGGTGCTCTACCAGTGAGCCACGCCCAGCCCCTCACTGGGGGGATTCTAGGCAGGGGATGCTCTACCAGTGAGCCACGCCCAGCCCCTCACTGGGGGATCCTAGGTAGCTGTCCTTTCTCAGTTTATTTGGAGGCAGGGTCTCATTAAGTTCCCGAGACTGGCTTAAACTTGATCTTGGTACTTCAGGCTTCTGACTAACTGGGAAGACGGGCCTGTGTCTCTGTGCCTGACTTATTCTTCTGTGTCCCATGATGCTTTCCACACACACCTGTCATTCACCCTTCAACAGTCCTATAATTTTCTCTGGTTCTGAGAGGAAGAGAGGAGGCTCACCACACAGCTCGCACGGTGCTAGCTGGGTGGGCCTGCCTCCTTGTCTGTTTTTAGGGACACAAACGAAAACTTAGGCTATGGCAGAAACAGACTGCACACTCCTCTCCCAGCCCTGCCTCCCCTCCCTGGGTTTGGGACCTGCCACCTGATCATTGTCTGGGGTCAACTCCCTCAGGAAGGGAGGGTGGCAAGAGACCGTGCACACACCCCAGGCTGTTGGGGTCCCTTGACACTGGCTTCTCTTCGCCTCAGGATTCTCACTCACTATTGCTCTCATGGCTTACTGACCCAAAGTCTTCAAGGAAGCGCCACCTGCAGGAGGCAGCTCAAAGGCGTCAGCCCGGAAGCCCCACCCTCAGAGTTAGGCTATCTCTCCTCCTCTCACCCCTATCCCCGGCTCCACCCCCAAACAGCCCCCACCACGGTGTTTAGCTCACAGGCCCATCACTTCCCTGCTCATAGCCTGCTACACTATTCTACCCCATAAAGCTGCATACCTAGATGACAGTGACGTCACAAACAAACCTCTAAAACATTTTGAGACAGGGTCTTACGTAGTGTAGCTGGCCTTGAAGTCTCAGGATGTGATAACTTGAATCCCAAATCCTCCTGCCTCCACTTCCCTGGCGCAGAGATTACAGGCATTCGCCACCGTGTGATTTATGCCGCGCTGGGGCTGGAACCCTGAACTTTCTGCACGAGGCAGGCACTCTACCAGCTGCATCCTGGCCCCTAAAGAGCCGTGGTCCAGGTCTAAGCACTTCCTCTTCCTCTGCTACCTCTTCATCGCAGGCATGCAGGCAAGCACGCAGGCACTTCTGACAAGCTCCCCAGAACTGCAAACTCACTCCCGCCTCCAAGCCTGTGTGTTCCCTGTTCCCTCAGTCTGCTCGAGCTAGCCTACTTCCGCTCATGGTCAACTTCTCAACTCTTCCTTGCCCGGATCAGGGTTGCCTGCTCTGGAGGATGTCCTGACTGTAGCCGTCATGGGTGTGAGTGCCCAGGGGCTGTGTGTCACCCTTAGAGCCTTGGCTCTGGTTTAGGAGAACAGCAGAATGAGTTTGAAACCGTCTCCTCTTAGAACTCCTGTCTGGGACACCACTCTTTCTTGGTGCTGGGGCACCCAGGGCCTGGAGGGGTCTCAGATCCATCTCCTCGCTTGTGTTGAGTGGGTGCTCTGCCACTGAGCCACAAGCACGTTTCATGAGGACAGTGAAGAAGGCTCTTCGCTGACTCATGGAGGTGCTGTGGTTTTCCGGGAAAGAGATGAAAGGGGTGGGAGAGCAGGGCATGGTGACTCATGCATGCAGGAGTCTGAGGCAGGAGGATTATTGTGAGTTGAGGCCACCCCAGGCTATGCAATGAAACCAAGTCTCAACCCCAAGCCCTTAAGAAGAAAACTCATGTGGGGCTGCCGTGGCCACGCCTTTAATCCCAGCGCTCGGGAGGCAGAGGCAGGTGGATCTCTGTGAGTTCCAGGCCAGCCTGGTCTTCAGATTGAGTTCTGGAACAGGCTCCAAAGCCACACAGAGAAACCCTGTCTCACCCCCTCCAAAACAAACAAACAACAACAACAGCAAGAAGGAGGAGGAGGAGAAGGAGACGAAAACTCAGGTACTCTCGCTGAGGTAGAGTAGGTGGCTGGAGCCGGGATTGAGGTTTCAGGTGTGAGGGACAGAGAGGGGCTGAGGAGGGAAGAGGTTCCCCGAGGCACACCACCTGGTCCCTTGGGCCAGGCCTGGCTGGCACCGTCAGAATCATAAACAGAACAAGAATTCACAAGCCTATTGATGGGAGTCACCTGTACACCTTTTAAGGGAAAATTGACGAGGAAAGGTCATTCTGGAAAACAGAGTTCAGCCATGTTAACCATACAACACAATCCATTCATTCCCGTCTTCCTTCTTTGAAAATTATTTATTGTGTGTGTAGGAGTGTTTCCCTGCAAGTGTGTATGTCCACCATGTGTGTGGTACCCAGAGAGGCCAGAAGAGGGCATCGGGTCCCTTGGAACTAGATGCTGGGAAGGGAACCCAGGCTCTCTGCAAGGGAAGAGGCTCCTCAGTGTGCAGGCATCTCCCGAGTCTCAACCTCCTTTTCTGCGTGTACACAGCTGTAGATGTCTAAACTGTAAGCTGGCAACTGTTTTCAGGCTTTGTGGCTCAGGCTGGCCTTCCTGGAGCCAAGCCTCCTGTTTTGGTTCCCTGAGTAGCTGGGACTACAGGTGTGCTAGAGTCACCAATCTCAATTGATGCTTAATTCTGCTAGGTTGATTGGATTGAGAAATGTTGGGAGATTAATACAGCCTGCATCTGGGCATCTGGGCGTTCCTGGTCCAGAGACCAGGAAATAATGCAGCTTGGACCTAATAGCACATGTTTTATCCAGTGAAGGGGGCTGGAGGTGTGGCCCAGTGGTAGTGAGCCTCCCCAGGATCTGGCAGAGAGGGGCCGGGAGCATGACCCAGTAGTCTATCGAGCCCCTGTCTAGGGTCCCCCAGTGAAGGCTGGGGTGTGGCTCCACTCTGCCACTGTGGAGCACTCGCCTATCATACATGAGGTTCTGTGTTCAGTGGCCAGCTGAAACAGTGGCTGCAATCCCACAGGAATACCTGGATTTGAACTTTCGATCATAATCAATACCTGTCCTGTGTTTCAGCCTCTGCTTCATCCCCAACACCTTCCCTCCAGAGTTACCCAAGGTACAGTTCTGACCTCAGTGACCTCGGTGACACACGTACCCTGCTCTCTGCCCCCTCTCCTCTGCTCCAGCAGTACCGGGGACATACACAGGCCATACCCTGTCTGGATTCTTGGCCCCCTCCTGAGATGCTCTCTCTTTGCTTTCTGGAAGCCATTTGGTGTCCGCCTGCTCACCTACTCCAGATAGCTCCGCTCATCACAAGGATTTCACCAGCTCCCCAGTGGGCTGCCGCTGATTTGCCACGCAGTGACCCTGCCTGGACTGCGAGTGAGCCTTGTGTACAGGCCACGGCAATGAGGTCTGCACTCGGTGCAATGCCTTGGCCGCTGAGCCAGGCCTGAGGAGGGAAGGACGGATCTAGAGCTCCCCAAGCCTCGGCCCACCCTGAATGTGGGCCACCAGCCCATGGGCTGGGGGCTGGGGGATGAATGAAGAGGCGCTGAGCTGAGCACCTGCGCACTGGGTGCCATGCGACCACCAGGCCTTTGTTGACATTCTGGGCAGCACCACCTAGAACTGTGAGCCAGAGTGAACCGCTCTTCCCTTCAGTTGCATCAGTGAGGTGAGATAGCAGTGAGAAAAGTTACTGGTGCAGGCCCTCGCTAGACAGCACCCAGGTGAGTTGGTGTGACACTGCCAGCGAGAGACACCCCCAACGATGCTCACTGGGAGGCTGAGGCAGGAGGGGTGCCCTGAGTTCAGGAGGCGGGATTGTGAGTTTTAGTGAAGGGCATCAAACTTACTATGTAGCCAAGAAGGAGCCGAAACGCCCCATCCTCTGTCTCCACCTCCCAAGTGCGGGATTCCAAGAGTGCCACCACAGTAGCCTACACCGGGCTGGCACTGAACTTGGGGCTCCATGCATGCTAGGAACTTGGTCCCACCCCGCCCTGGAGTCCCTGTCTTTGCTAGAAAGCTTAGCTGACTTGACTTACTGTAACCACAAACTCACAGGAATCATGCCTGCAATGTTTGCACACCCCCTCCCTCCCCGTCTCATCCCTTTACACTCTACTGCTTTAGAATTTAGAGACGACCTCTTCTCTCCAGTGGTCCCTTACAGCATCAAGGTGGTGTGAGCGGGAACGGCCCCGTAGGCTCACATATTTGAATGCTTGGCTTTGGGAGTGGCACTACTGGAGGGATTAGGAGGTGTGGTCTTGTTGGAAGAAGTGTGTCTCCCTGGGTGGGCGTTGGGTGTCAAATGCTCAGGCCAGGCCCAGTATTTCCTTCTCTTTCTGCTGAATGGGATGCAGAGCTCTCGGCCACCTCTCCAGCATGGTGTCTGCCTGCATGTTCCCTTGTCAAAATAATGGATTAAAGCTCTAAACTGTAAGCCAGTCCCAATTAAATATTTTCCTCTATAAGAGTTGCTGTGGCCATGGTGTCTTTTCACAGCAATGGAATATTGACTCAGACACTGTCTCTCTGTCTTTTCTCTTAGGGTTTTTTTCCCCTTTGAGACAGCATCTCATCATGTGGTCCAGGCTGACCTCAAACTTGTGATTCTCCTGCCTCAGTCTCTTGAGTGCCCGGATGACATGTTCATACCTCCCATCATACAAGCTTAAATATGAACAGGCTTGCTTTAGGAACACAGCCCTTGGTTCCTCTCTTCCCTTCCCAAATAGTACAAGGCTGATCCTACTTCTAACTCTAAAGCCAAGAACCATCCTGATGGGCCCAGCAAGGTGTGTGTGCGTGTGTGTGCATGTGCCTGTGCATGTGGTGTGTGCGTGTGTGTGCGCATGTGCGTGTGCATGTGCGTGCGTGCATGTGTGTGAGTGCGTGCGTGTGTGTGAGTGTGTGTGCGTGTGTGTGTGTGCGTGCGTGCGTGCGTGTGCATGTGAGTGTGTGTGCATTTGAGTGTGTGTGCGTGCGAGTGTGTGTGCATGAGTGTGAGTGCGTGTGCGTGTGTGTGTGTGTGTGTGTGTGTGTGTGTGTGTTTACTCTGTGTGAGAGCTCTCAGGCTGCAGTCACATAGCCCTGGTCAGCCGTACTCGATGCTTTACATGAAGGCAAGCCAGGCTCTAAAGAGGGACTCAGTTGTCCTGTTTCCACTCAGAATAAGGATTCAAATTTGCCGCCTTCTCAACCAAGATACGGAGGCTTCACCATGACTGCTGCCATCCAGAAAAGCCAAAGGAGCAGGGTTGGGGTGCTGTGTGCTGTGTGAGCTGTGGGCCCACCTGGCCATACAGTCACAGGTGCTGATGTCCTCATAAGAGACCTCCCTCCCCCCTTCATGCCTGCCTTCCTCTCCCTCCTCCCTCCTTCCCTCCCTCCCTCCCTCCCTCCCTCCCTCCCTCCCTCCCTCCTTCCCTGCCTTCCTCCCTCCCTCCCTTCCTTCCCTCCCTCCCTCCCTCCCTCCCTCCCTCCCTGTCTTCTTCCCTCCCTCCCTCCCTCCCTCCCTCCCTCCCTCCCTCCCTCCCTCCTTCTCTCCCTTCTCCCTTCCTTTTAGGCTAGTTGGCCCCAATCTCCTTATGTAGCTTGAACTTTAATCCTCCTGCCTCCACTTTCCTATTGCTGGGGTGACAGGCCTGCCCCACAGAGATCAAACCCAGGGCCTCCTGTATGGTGGCCGGCACTCTACCAATATGCCCCGTCCCAGCCTCCCCTGCCCCAGACACTTTTTCCTTTTGAGATGGGGCTGTCATACAGCTCTGATTGCCCTGGAAGCCCAGGCAGCGCCATGGCACTGGCTCATGGATGTCTGAGAGGTTTTTTGTCATTCTGGGCTTTCTCTGGGGACTGATGTGGACAGGACAGACACAGTCCTGACCTTGCAAAGCCCGCAGTACAATGATTAATCACCCGTTATGGTGTAATTGTGGAGCTTTGCAGCCTGCTGGGGTGATGGGCCTCAGTACCCCAACACCTGAAACACTCTAGACCAGATGTCCTCTGAGGCTAGGGACAGAGCCACAAGGCTACTATCATGGCGATTCTTGGTTGTCAACTTGACAACACTTGGAATGAACTAAAACCCAAATCACTGAGCAAAACTGTGGGGGATTTTTTTTTTCAAGTTAAATCATTTGAGTTGGTCATGGTAGAACACGCCTTTAGTCCCAGCACTCTGGAGGCAGAGGCAGGTGGATCTCTGATTTCTAGACCAGTATGTTCTACAAAGTGAGTCTCTGGAAGTGAGTCTCCGGACAGCCAGGACTACACAGAGAGAGCATGTCTCAAAAACGAACAAAAAGATTAAAGGATTGAAAGTGGGAAGACCCACTTCTCAGCTGGACCAGACCTTTTGCCTCGGAGCCCATACAATCTGGAATGTTTCAGATGGAGTTGGGGTACTGAGGCCCATCACCCCAGCAGGCTGGAAACCTCACTATTACACCACGGGCACCTTGAGGTCAGGACTGTGTCTGTCCTGCCCACATCCAGCCCCAGGGAAGGCCCAGGATGACACAGCCTTAAAGGTCACGGAAGGAGGCTGGCTCTCTCTGCCTGCTTGCTTTGGTCTCAATGGCAAGCCCATCCTTCACTGGCGTTAGAGCTCACCTCTCTGGGATCCAGTGTCCACTGAAAACCAGCTGAGGCATCCAGCCTCACAGACTGAACGACTGAATTCTTGGATTCCCCATAGGCGGACAGCCATCATTGGGCTAGCTGGACCACAGCCTGTAAGCAACTCTAGTACTCCGTCCCCAGATATATCTCCATCTATTCTATCAGTTCTGTTCCTCTAGAGACCCTAATGCAGCTATTGACAGACACCGTCGTGACTGACGCTTGGAGCAGGGAGTCCTCCACCTCTGAGACACAGGAGACAGGGAGGCCCTGGGCCTGGGGTGACAACCCCAGCTGGCCACATTTATCCCCTTAGGCTGTTAGCAACATGTGCCGAGCCTTGCTCGCCTGGCTCCTTGCCAGAGCTGAGGGCTGAGTGGGCACTCAAGCCAGGGACACTGGCCGCAGCCCCCCTTAGGGCACCGTGCGTGTCTGTGGTTGACACCAGTGCTGGGGTTGAGAAAATCACTGTGTTCTGCTGGGGCTTTTAAGAAAATAAACTGTCAGGAGATCCTTTATTAAAAATTTAACTGTGGTAGGAAAATGATTAAGTGGACGTTCATCCTAATGCTATTAAGATAAATTGTTTTCATACGCCCTGAATGTAATGAAGCGGGAAAATAAACTCGAGCAAGTGTGTGAGGGTTGTGGTTGGTTTGGTTTTTGTGGCACAATTTTTTTCGTATTCAAGTTTAAAGATCTGGACTGCGATATGGCTGACTAGGGTAAGTGCTGTCCATGCAAGCTTGGTGTCCTGAGTTTGATCTCTAGAACCCAGATGGAAATCTGGGTGCAACGATGCACTTCTGTAACCCAACACTGGGGCAACAGAGGCAGGCTGATTCCTTGGGCTGGATGGCCAGCCAGGCTAGCCAAGTAAATGGGCTTCCAGTAAAAGAGGTGAGAGGGACATGGGAAACACTTGATGCCAACCTCTGCCCTACACACACACACACACACACACTCACACACACACACATTCACACACACTCACACACACACTCACACACACACTCACACACTCACACACACTCACACACACTCACACACACTCACACACACTCTCACACACTCACACACACTCACACACACTCACACACACACTCTCACACACTCTCACACACACTCACACACACTCACACACACACAACACACACTCACACACTACACTACACATCACTACATACATATACACAGGACGCATAACACACACCCAACACACACAAAGCACACATATAACATGCCACACACACACACACATCACTACATACATATACACAGGACGCATAACACACACCCAACACACACATACACAGCACACATATAACATGCCACACGTACATACAACATACACAGTACACTACATAACACACAACACAGTACATAATATACTACATACCACACACAACACCACACACACCACACTACCCACATACCACACACACACCACACCACACACATCAAACACCAACACATACACACACTATACTACACACAGCACACACATGCTCACACACACACACACACACACACAGCTGTTTTGATGGCGGCTTCTGTGTTCATCCCTTCTTCTTTGATAAGGTGCCTTGTTCTTCCTCAGGGACTTCTTTGGTGGCTAGTTTATGGCTGAGGCCATGTGTTGGCTCAAGCCTGGGCACCTCTTCCCCCAGGCCAGGACTGACCCCCTTCCTCTCTTCCCCCTGGCCAAGGCCTGGAGTCCTGTCCCTCCCTGAACTAGGGACCATGAGGAGCTGAGAAGACGGAGCCCACGTTGCACTTCCTGACCACAGCGCACACCTCCGTATCTCCCCAGCCTCCCTGTGCCCTGGCTGTGCTGAGGAAGGGCTTGCAGGGCTGGTGTCCCTTCTCCCTTCCTCTCCTGGGCTGTGAGGAAGCTCAAGCTGGGACCCTTCATGGAGGCAGAGTCTCAGAGCCCAAGTCGGCCCAAGTGAGGAGCAGCAGCCCTGAGACACAGAGGCCCTCAGGTGCTGCAGGGCACAGCAGCTCACGTGGGATGATGGGACGAGGGGGTGGGCCACCATGGCCTTGTTTTATGCCATATTGGGGATTAACCAACCATGCCACACTCTAGGGGAACACTCTACCAGCTGAGCCACACCCCTACTCCCAAGCCCCCACGCTTTTCAGGAGCTCTGACAGAGGGGCCGGGTGAGGCCCAAGTGGTTCCCATGATGGGCCTGAGGTGGGAGCATGGGGACCACGGGTGGGTGAGCTGTGGCGGGAGGAAGGTGCCTGTGTGCTGCAGGATGTCTTGGTCAGGGCATACAGGGCCAGGGCATGGGATGGGTGGAGGGGACGGAGATCAAAGGAAGGGCACGTTGTCTCCAGGTTGTAGAGGATTATGGGAAGTTGCGGGCTAGCCTGGGCTACAGAGTGGAGCTGTGCCTCACCCTGCCCTGGCAATTCACAGTGCACGAGTTTGAGGACCGAGGTCAGACTCCCAGAGCCCTCATAAAATGGACAAAGAAGTCCTCAGTGCTTCACTCTGTCCCAGACAGAGTGGGAGGGGGTTTCAACTCCAAGTGTGTCTCTGACCTCCACACCTGCACGGCAGCCTTGGATGCTGCAGCCACATGCACGGGCACCCACCCATGCAAGATGCAGCCCCTTGAAACAGAGTATTTCCCAACTGCCAGCAAAATGTAAGCTTTTCACCACATACCCAAAAAAGTTAAACAAATCTTTCTCACTTGTACACACACACACCACACACACAGACACACTCACACACACACTCACACACACGCACATACACACACAGAGACACACAGACACACACTCACACACACAAACACACACACACGCACACACCACTCACACACACACTCACACACGCACACACACACAGACACACACTCAGACACACAAACACACACACGCACACACCACTCACACACACACACACGCGCACACACACACACACACACGGTAAAATGCGCGCCAGGCGTGGTGGCAGATGCTTGCTGCCCCGGGCTGGGGACCCCTGGAGTTCGCTACCCAGAGAATCTGGCCTGACAGCTAAGCACCAAGCCAGTGAGAGACCCCTACAGGACATGGTTGCTACTTGAGTAACAGTGTCTGAAGTTGTCCCCTGGCCTCTACACATTCATGAGCACACATGCAAACACACACACACACACACACACACACACACACACACACACACACACCATGCACATGACACCGAGTTCCGGCTCCAGCACTACATAACTGTGTGTGGCGGCACTTTCCGGTCACCCAGTCTTTGGGAGGTGGAGATAGGACAATCAGGAGTTCAAGGCTATCTTCTTTGATGCAGTGAGTTCAACACCAGCCTGAGATAAATGAGACCTTAACTCAAATAAGAAAAAAGAAGGAGAAGAAAAAACCTAACCCATCAGACAGCTCAGCTGAAGGAGGCAGGTGTGTGGCCTTCCCCAGGCTCTTCAAACAGGTGTGGGAAGCAGGGACCCATCCAGCTGCAGACTTTAGCCTCAGCCTCCCTTTTCAACAGCAGGGTTCCACCCCTGAGCCACACCCATCTCCTCCCTCACTGGGGATTCTAGGCAGGGGCTCTACTGCTGATCTATACACCAGCCCTCTCTTTACATTTTGTTTTGAGAAATGGCTTTAAAGTCTCCCAGGCTGTCTTTGAACACTCAGTCCCCCTGCTCAGCCTCCTGAGCAGCCGTGAAGCCACCTTTGCTACCATTCCAGGCTTTGCATCAATTTATTGTTCTGATAAAGACAGGATCTAAGGCTTTCAATGAAGAAATTTTTAGAAAACAAGACGCCATTGCAGAAGTTAAATTTCCCACAAAGAGCAGCCTTGAGAGAGAAGCATGGGTAGTATTTTTGTGTGTTCCTTGTGAAATGTTTCTTTAAAAGATTTATTTATAGCCAGATGGTGGCTGCCTGCCTTTAATCCCCACACTCGGGAGGCAGAGGCAGAGGCAGGCGGATCTATGTGAGTTTGAGGCCAGCCTGGTCTACAGTGTGAACTTTAGGACAGCCAGAGCTACACAGGGAAGCCCTGTCTCGAAAGAGAGAGATTTATTATTAGGTGTAAGGTATCTTGTCTGCATGTACATATGTGCACCACATGTCCAGTGTCCACAAAGGCAAGAAGAGGTCGTAACCCACCCCACCCCCACTCCCCACTCTGGAACTGGATTTCATGTGGTTGTGAGCTGCTGTGTGAGTTTGGGTCCTGAACCTGGGTCCTTTGCAATAACAACCCTTAAAAAAAACTTAAACTACAATTTGTTTACAGGGCTAGAGAGATGGCTCAGTGGTTAAGAGCACAGGCTGCTCTTCCAAAGGATCCAGGTTCAGTTCCCAGCACCCACATGGCAGCTCACAACTGTCTAACTGCAGCTCCAGGGGACCCAACACCCTCACAGAGTCATGAATGCAGGCAGAGCACCAATGCACATAAAATACAAATTCAATAAATTACAAAAATGGTATGCGCGTGTGTATTTTGCTTGTGTGTATGTAGTTGTACCATGTGTATGCCTGGTACCCTCAGAGGTTAGAAAAGGTCATCAAAGTTGGGAGGTTGTCAGATATTATGTGGGTGTTGGGAACTGAACTCAGGTCCTCTGCAAGAGCAACTAGTGTTCCTAAGAACTGGGCTATGGCCCCAACCCCACTCCCTGAGAAGTTTTAAAATATTAGCACCGAGGGACCATTCGGAGTTCCTCCTTGTGTTTTTAAAAAGCTAGTGATATTGACTGAGATGGAGGCTCACTATGTAGCCCAAACTAGCTTTAAACTCCTGACAATCCTCCTGCCTCAGCTTCTGAATGCTGGCATGTCAGTTGGGTAGCCCCACACCTTGCTAACTGTTTGGTGTTGTATCTGGGGCATTTCGAAGTGTCTCACCATCTTCAAGACGTCATTGTAAAAACCTGTGCAGACTTCACAGAGGGAGTTGTGGGGAAATTATCTCCCTAGCTATTAGCTGAGCAATATCCAAGGTGGGAGCCTGGGGTAACTCACTCCCAGGTTTTTGCAGTACGGGACGCTAGGTCATTCTCAAAGAGAAGTCTTGGAACCTTCTATTCCTTCCGGTGCTGGAAGGACTGCACCACAGCCCCTGTGGTGACAGCTGCACTTTGTTAAGTTAAATGCACACGTGGCCTAAGACCAACAATCCCCAGACGAAACCTTCCACGGGGACCACTCTGCAGGGCCTGGGGAGAGCTTCTGGGAGAGTGAATGAATGCGCAAAGACTAAGCAATGCCCAGCACTCACAGGGAGAACCCGGTATATGCATGCGCAAAGACTAAGCAATGCGCAGCACTCACAGGGAGAACCCGGTATATGCATGCGCAAAGACTAAGCAATGCGCAGCACTCACAGGGAGAACCCGGTATATGCATGCGCAAAGACTAAGCAATGCGCAGCACTCACAGGGAGAACCCGGTATATGGCTCAGGGTCCTGATCCCAGCATAGAGAAATGGAGACAGGCAGATCCCTGCGCTGACTTGGTAGCTAGCCTAGCGGATTTGATGAGTTTCAGACCCATGAGAGATCCTGTCTGAAAGACGAGGTGGACAGCTGCCAGTGAATAACACCCAGGGTAGAACTCTGACCACACACACACGCACGCACACACGCACTCACACACGCACTCACTCACACATACACTGACACACTCATACGCACACACACTCACTCACACACATATGCACACACACAATTCACACTCACACACTCACTCACACACACACGCACACACACAATTCACACTCACACACCACATACTCACACACACTCACACTCACACTCACTCACACACTCACTCACACACACTCACATACATACACACTCACTCACACACACTCTCACACACACTCACACACTCATACGCACACACGCTCACACCTCACTCACTCACACTCACACACACTCACACACACTCACACACACTCACTCACACACATATGCGCACACACAATTCACACTCACACACTCACTCACACACCAACAAATTCACACTCACACACTCACATACTCACACACACTCACACTCACACACTCACTCACACACACTCACACACTCATCACTCACTCACACACACTCACACACACTCACTCACACTCACTCACTCACACTCACACACACTCACACACACTCACTCACACACATATGCACACACTCACACACAAACTCAACATAAATTCAAGCGCACACAGTAAAATGATAAAAGAAGAACTAGCACTCCCACACGAGTCCCCGAGTGTGATTTTGCAGCAAGGGAGTGGGTGCCTGGGCCAGCAAGGGGAGTCCTGACGCAGTTAGGATGACAGAGGAGACAAACATGGCGGAGGGGACATGGGGACAAAGGTTAACTCCACAGCAGTTTCATTTGCATAAATTAAACACACAGACACACGTGTGCACACCCGTTTACGTACACACACATGCACACACGCGCACACGCACACGCACACGCACACGCAGCAGCAAGGAGATGGTCTGAGAGGGCTTGTGGGCTGGAGGGCGATGGGGATGGGAGGGGAGGACGCTGCAGTAAGGAGCCCAGGCAGGCGGGGCAGCTTCCAGCCTCTGCTTCCCACACCCACTTTTCCTGGGCCCGGTGGTCTGCCATCTGGCCAGAGTAACCCTGGGGCTGCAAGTTCTGCTAGGTTGTCCAACTGGACAACTGGGGACCAGTGGAAAACTGTTGATTTAAGAAAAATAAAATGCTCTGGGCTCCACCTTCAGCACCACAACCCAACCGACACAAATCAAATGGCGTGAGTGAGAAGAGAGCCACTCGTGGTCTCTGCCCGTGGTAGAGGCTTTCCCTGCCTCCCACATGCATGACCTCAGAGGCCACATTTGAGAGAGAATCCAGTGTGGTTCTCTTTCCCTGCATGACACTCCTAGGCCAGCCTGTGTGGGAGCAGGAGGCGGGGCGCTCTTGGCCATGCGGGTTTTCACAGGAGGGCGCCGTGAGGACAGGGGTCCTGCTCAGGAGAAGGCAGCGCTCCGGGCCAGCCCCATCTCCCTCAGGTGTCTGCTGAGTACCTGCCGCTCTTTAGGCTCTGGCTCTGGGTGCCAAGGGTGCAGCAGGGAATGGGAGGAGCATATCTGGGAGTTGTGAATGCAGTCAACGAGCCAGTCATCCGGCAACAGTGTAGCGTGTGTGTGCGTGTGCGTGTGTGTGCATGTATGTGTGTGTGTGCATGTGTGTTTGTACATGTGTGTGTGCGCACGCGCATGTGCATGTGTGTGTGCATGTGTGTGTATATGTGTGTGCGTATGTGCACACGTGCGTGTGTGTGTATGTGTGTGTGCGTGGGCGAGCGCGTGCATGTGTGTGTGCGTGTGCGTGCGTGCATGTGTGTGTGTGCATGTGTGCGTGCGTGTGTGCACGTGTGTTTGTATATGTGTGTGCGCGCATGCACGTGTGTGCATGTGTGTATAGGTGTGTGCGTGTGCGCATGTGCATGTGTGTGTATGTGTGTGTGTGCACGCTCGTGCGCGTGTGTGTATGTGTGTATGTGTGCCTGCGTGCGCATGTGTGCATGTGTGTGTATATGTGTGTGTGTGCGTGTGTGTGCGAGCGAGCGTGTGCGCGAGTGAGCATGTGTGCATGTGTGTTGTGTGCACGTGTGTGTGTGCGCGAGTGAGCATGTGTGTGTGTGTGTGCGTGTGTGGTCTCTAAGGATGGTCTGTTGAGTGTGTGTGCATCTGTGCACAGGGCACAGGTATGTGAGCAAATGAAACCCTGGGTAGTGCTTCTCTGGTCTTGAACTCTGGCCCAGCAGGCATACTTCTAGGAACAAATCTTGAGTCTTGAGCAGTGGGGAGATGTGACACAAACATCTCCACTTGCAACTGAGGGTGAGTGAGTAGTCTTTCTTCCGTAGTGCTTGCCGTCCCCGTGCTGGGACCCAAGCGCAAGGCAGGGAAGCAGTCTTGGCTGGAGCCGTGCCGCCCGCCTCCCCAGCCTCTCTGCTGATGTTTGTAGTGAGCGCAGAGAGCCCCGTGCCCGGGCACCCAGCCACTGAACTAGTCTCTTCTCGATGGCAGGAATATTATGCTTTTACCGAGCCACACTAGACACCAGTCCTGCTGGTTCATTCACTTAGTCTCAGCACGTTGGCGATGGAGTTCACGGCCAGGCTGGGGTACATGAGAATATATTTCAAAATCTGTAAACCGAGCCAAATCTAGTGGTACAGGCCTGGAATCTCAGATCCTCAAATAGGCAAGAGGCAGAAGGATGACAAGCCCACTGTGTGTTATAGGGTAGGTTCAAGGCCAGCCTGAGTGAAAACCTGTCCCAAAATAAAAAGTGGAAAGGGAGATGGCCCAGCGGTAGAGCTTCAGTCTAGGATCCTCCAGTGAGAGGCTGGGGGCGTAGCCCAGTGGGAAAGCCCCTTCCTAGAGTTCCCCAGTGTGCCTGCGGGGCTGTGGCCCACTTGCCTGCCATGTTGGAAGCCCTGGGTTCCATCCGCAATACTTCAAGACAAAAGCCTAGCAATGAGAGATGTTCCTGGCCGCACCACCAGGTTCCAGAAACCCAACCTCAAGCAACATTAAACACTGTGGCTCTTGTTTCTGAAACAGAATCGAGCGGAGACCACGGCTGAGGGGAAAGTGCTTAATGCAAAAGCAGGAGGACCAGCATTCAAGCTCCAGCACCAATGAAAAAGCCAAGCATGGGGTGCACATCTGTAAGCCCAGCACTGAAGGGAAGACAGGAGGGTCCCTGAGGCTTGCTGGCCAGTCAGCCTATCCATCTGTGCCCTCCAGTTCAGAGCGGGACCCCGCTCAAAAAAAAAAAAAAAAAAAAAAAAAAAAGGCGGAGAGTGGTCATGGAAGACACCTGGTATCTACCTGTGGCTTCCACATGCGCATGCGCGAACACACACACACACACACACACACACACACACACACACAAACACACACACACTCACATACAAAGACACACACTTACACACATGCACACAGACACACACACAGAGACACACACACTCACACACACAGATATACACACACTCACATACAAAGACACACACTTACACACACACACTCACACACACACACTCACACACACAGACACACATACACACAGACACCCAACACACACACTCACAAAGACACACACACTCACACACACAGACATACACACACAGACACACACAGACACACACACACATACACACAAAGACACACTCACACACAGACACACATACACAAAGACACACAGGCACAGACACAGACACAGACACACACACACACACACACACACACACACACACACAGAACCCTCCTGCTAGCCAGGTAGGACCCTGAATATGCGCTGGGAATGTTGGGTTGGGGACTCCAGATCGGGAGGAGAGCTATCTGAGCCTGTGGAACTCGAATAGCTTTTGTCTCTGTATGTTTATCTAGGTGTATTTTCTAGTTTTCCTAAATTAATTTGTATTCATTCTGTAATAAATAATTAAAAGACGCATTTACATAAGCCCAGAAAGGTATGAAAACAAATGTAAACAGGAGTTATTTATATCTGGGTGGTGGGATGTGATGGTTTTTTTTAAAAATATGGATCATGAAAAACATTAACTTTTCTTTTGTTGTGTGCTGGTTCCATGGTCAGATTGACACATGGCCTCTCTGTGCCCAGGCTGGCCTGGAACTCACTATGTAGCTCAGGGTGGCTTTCATGGTTGCCCTCCTGACCATAGGTGCCCAGCGCCATGCCAGCCATGTGGAAGTCCTACCCCATTTCTGCTCTGGATCTCAGCTTTTAGGGCAGACCAGCAGCTGCTACGGTGGGATGACAAATGAGAGTGTTCTGATTTCTACGGCGCGGTTCCTCTTTGTGGCGGAGGGTCTGGCCTTAACAGAGACTGCAGCTGGAGAGAAGTGGGTGCAGCCTTCTGGCTGGTGAGGTGAGCCTGGAGTAGAACTACATAGCCCAGCATTGGTGGTGACGCTGGGTCTCAAGTCTCTCTGGCTCACCCATCCCTGCTTCCCAGTCACCCAGAAAGGTCCTGCCCCCCCCCTGCTGAGCGTTGGGGGTCTGGGGCCTTTCCTGTGACCGTGCCCTCGTCTCTCCCACCTTTATGAAGTGGGTACAAGGCAGGGTGCATGAGGACTTGGAGTTGACCAGATGCCTTTAAAACGGTGGCCTTCAGCCAAGTATGGTGGCCACAACTACAATCCTAGCACACAGGAGACAGAAGCAAGGGCGTCACTGCAATTGGGAATGACATGGGCTACATGGAGCAGGTTTGTGGTGAGCCTGAGCTACGGAAACACTTCAAAACCACGGAGTGAGATCCTGGCTTTGTCGCAAACAAGCAAGCCAACCAACCAACCAACAATGAAAGCAAATTCAAACCCAAGAAACGACCAACAGCGAAGTCCTCACTCGGGGAGCCCTGTGTGTCATGACAGTTGCGGCCATTTGGAAATAGGCGGCCAGGGTGCTGCCGAGCACCCTGCAGCAGTCAGGACAGCTCCCCTCAGCCTCCGGTTGAGGAAAGAAACACCCACTGGGCCACCAGCCCAGCCCAGCCCCACCGCATGGGGCGGGCTGTGCACCAAACAGAGACACTTGCAGACCCTACTATCTACTATGCCCGTGCCAGCTCTAAGCCCTCGACCCCTTGGTCCCCATCATTCATCCAGCTAGCTCCCAGGACCGGAATGAGTCCCGCTTTCTAGAAGGCTTTGAGGCTGGCTGGTGAGGTGGAAAGGCCTCTCCTGGCCGCCTCAAGGCACCCTGTCCTGTGGTGTGAGGGCGTGGCAGGCACACCAGGAAAACGCACACAGCCTGCGTGGAAATACATCGCAAAGGTGGGCAGGGCGACGACGCGAGAGAGGAGCTAGTGCGCAGACGCCAGGATGGGGAGGGAGGCAGAGCCTTACACCCTCTGAGCCCTGACCCAGGGGCCAACCAGCGATGGAGGCGGGCTCACCTGGATGCTGTTCTCTTGCAGGTTCAGGTAGCGGGTGTTGACAGGGATGCTGGCGGGCACCTCGGCCAGCTCCCTCCGCGTGCAGATCACCCGGCTGGCCTGGTTGCTGCAGGAGCAGGCTGCCGGGCAGGAGGTGGCTGGCGGGGAGCCTCCTCCAGCCGCTGAGGTCACGGTCACACCGCCCCCACCGGCCCCCAGGGGTGGGGAGAAGAGCCACAGAAGCAGGAGAGCCCCGTGGGGCCAGGACATCCTACCAGGCGGCAGCAGGGGGCACGGGGAGCCACGGGTGTGGGCGTGCGCCATCCTCAATGTTCATACTCCGAGGGCACGCTGGGGGGCTGCGGGAGGAGACAGCGTGTTGGTCAGTAAGCATCAGGGACTCAGGTTGACCGGACCCACCCGCGAAATTTCGTCAGAAGCCCTCACTCCTGCTCAGAACCGAAGGTACAGGAACCTGGCCTGCCTGGGCCCGGCCGTCTTCTCCTGGGCCATTCTGTAGAAAAGATGACTGAGGCAGAAAGAGAACATTTGGGCCCAAGGTCACTTGGTCGATAAACAGCAAAGTCAGCTAGATTCAAACTCAGGTGGGGATGCAGGGCTGCCTTCTCAGGGGGCTCAGGATGCCGAGGCAGGAGCATTGGAAGTTCCAGGGTAGATTGGGCTAGAGAGTGAGTGCATCCAGCCAGGGCAATTCAGACAGAGCTTGCTCAGATCTAAAAAGGCAACATGTGGCTGAGTGCTGGAGAACATTCCCAGTGTATCCAACACCCTCGGTTCCATTCCCAAGGCTTTAGCAAATTTTAATTGTGCCTGCACTGATTTCAGTTACAGATAAGTATGTGGAGATGGAGGGGCAGACAGACAGACAGACAGTGAGGCAAAGTCTCCGCCAGGGTGAAACACCCCATCCCGGACACGTTGTCTGCCCCCAGGTGTGACAGCACCAGCCAGCCACAAGGGCTCAGCTATGCATCCCCTTCCTCCACCCTGGCTAACCCTCACTCATCTCAGGCCCTATCCTGTCCTGGACTTGGAGGAGAGGTAATTGAGAGAGGACGGGAGGTGGCTGGGCTTCTGGCGGGAGGCAGGAGGCTTCGGGCACCCTCACCCTGGCACAGTTGGAGATCATAGCCGTGCCCCTGTGCCTCAAGATGGCAGGTGCTCTGAGGGAACGCGGCCTGTGCAGGGACCTGTGCCAGCAACCGTGGCAGGGTGGGGGCTGAGGGAGCTGAGGGAGTCTCAGCCTGGGGTACAGGAAGGCAGCATCCCTGCACCCTTCCAGCCTGCCCCTGCTTTCCCGAGTCCCCCCGGGGAGGGGGGGAGGGACCAAATGGCCAGCAGGAAGGACGGTACCTGCAGCCAGCACAGCCGGCCTCTTCCTATGCATCAGCCACTCCAGCCTGTGGAGGGCGGAAGCTGCCGATTGTGTGCCAGGCCATTTCAAGACCCACCAGGTGGCAGAGGGGGTCCCGCCTGGGGCTCACCCTCTGGCTTCCAATGCCCCCCTCCATACAGTGTCCCGGAGTGCTTACACACACAGAAAGTCTCCTTGAGACAGGAAGGGGTCCCCATAAACACGATACCCACCCACTCACACAAACAGCAGGGACAGACACACCCTCACACGGCCCTGTCCAATGTATGGGCACAGGGCTGCCCCCCCAGGTGTGCATGAGCACACACACACACACACACACACACACACACACACACGCACGCACACGCACACACACACACACACACACACACACACACACGCACACACACACACTCCTGCAGCTTCCAAGATTTTAACCCAGATAGAAATGGTGTGTCCCTGTGTTTGAGCAAGTGTGTGAGGACAGGAAATGGAGTGAGAGGCAGAGATGGAGATAGAGACAGTGAGAGACAGAGATGGTGAGAGGCATGGAGACACAGCAGAGCTAGGAAAAGAAAGACAAAGGCAAAAACCAGGACAGAGACAGAGACCGTGGCGGAGAGACAGAAACAGGGACAAAAAGAGAGGCAGAGGTGGAGGTGGAGAGATGAACAGAGACAGAGACATCAGGAAGAGCAGATAGACCAGTGCAGAGACCCAGGCCCCTGCCTCAGAGCTGGCCACCAGGCCCGGCCCGCACCGCCTGTCTCAGCAGGGGCTGTGGGGTCTTTGTTCCCACACATGTGGCCAGTGAGCCTCCTCCTCAGTCCACCCAGGGTCCACTGTCCCCACTCCCTGACACTCTGGCTGCGACCGGCCCACCCTGTAAGCCCAGGATCTGGCGCGGTGCTCACTGAGCCCACCGTCCCCCGGCCAGCACCCAGCCTGCCCCCCACCCACTGCACTGCCAGTGCGCACCCCACCCGGCCTCCCCCCCCACCGCACTGCCAGTGCACACCCGGCCTCCCCCCCCCCGTCCCCCCACCGCCAGTGCACGCCCCTTCAAGGGTTCTGCAGCAGCCCCCTCCCTCTCCTCCCGCCTCTCCTGCCACCATCTCCTTGTCCTTGTCTCCCCGTTCCCAGCACACACACACTGAGGGACACTCACCCTGGTGGCTTGGCTTCCGATGGCCGTCTCTCTGTGCCCCAGGCCCCCCCCTCCGCATGTCTGCAGTTGCCCCAAGGCCTTGCCACCCCAGCTTCCTACTGCTGCCCGTTGAGCTTGTGCTGGGGGGGGCGCAGGGGCTTCTTGGGTCTCCCTGCACCCCCCCCTCGGCCGTTGCCCTTCCCACCCTCTAGGGGGGTCCGGCCTTCTTCTCTTGGCCACCACACGAGCAAGCCCTTGCCTCCTCCGGTCCTGTGCCCCCCACTTTAGTCCCCCCAGCAGCTTCCTCTCCAGGAGCAGACCCAGCTTCTGCCCCTCTCCCACCTCCCCAGCCGGGTCTTGCCTCCCCGAGGACCACCAGACCCCTTCTCGGTCTGTCCGCTTCCACTGTCCCTGTCACCCTGTCATTGCTGGGAGCCGGGCTCAGTCGGGTTCCTACTGTCTGTCTGTCTGTCCTGGGGCCTGCCTCATCCCTCTCCCAGCTCTGCCTCTCTCCCTTTCTCCGCGATTACAATTTCTAGTCACACGGCAGTGCAGAGCCCAGCTCCCTCCCTCCCTCCCCGCCCCCTCCCTCCTTCTTTCTCTCCTTCCAGCGGGGAGGGCGCTCCCTCCCTTCTTCCCTGCATCCTCACTCAACTCCCCCCTCCCAGCTAGCTCGACCAGGGGGTGGCCTCCCCCTCCCCCGCTAATCAAAGGCTCCGTTATCTAATTAACCCGTTGGTTCTGGGCAGTCAGGGAAGGTCGGGGGAAGCGGGGGAGGAAGGTTGGCGGCTGTGCTGCCAGGGGAGAGGGGTTTGGACTGTGCCAAGCTAGAGCCTCGTGGCACACACACACACACACACACACACACACACACACACACACCAGCAGCAGCAGCAGCAGCAGCAGCCTCAGCTGCAGAGCCACGCTGGGCCGCTTGGACTCCATGCCGCTGGACCAAAATGTCCCTCCTGCACCTTCAGGGTCCATCCTGGGTTCAGGTGCCATGTGTCCACTCCAGGACCCCCACTACCTCATGCAGTCACTGCTTCGACCCCATTTCAATATGCTACCCAACCTATGCCTGACAAGTTAGGCCCGTGTCACAATCATCCTTTCTTTCAGCTGAGGACAACACTCATTCTCACCACAAAGAAAACTACCCCTGATGCCCCCCCCCATCCTTCCCCGCCTTGGCCACCCAGCTCCTAGTGCCCTCTGCAGAACAGTCTGGGAAGCTACACTCTACTCTCTCACTTCATCTACCCATTCCTCCTTCATCTGTCCATACACATCCATCTACCCATCACATGCCCACCCATCCATCCATACAGATGAGTGAGTGCTCATCTATATCCCCCAACCCATCCCTCCTCCCTGAGTACCCATCTATAGCCCCCAACCCATCCCTCCTCCCTGAATGCTCATCTATATCCCCCAACCCATCCCTCCTCCTGAGTACTCATCTATATATCCCCAAACCCATCCCTCCTCCCTGAGTACCCATCTATAGCCCCCAACCCATCCCTCCTCCCTGAGTGCTCATCTATATCCCCCAACCCATCCCTCCTCCCTGAGTACCCATCTATATCCCCCCAACCCATCCCTCCTCCCTGAGTGCTCATCTATATCCCCCCAACCCATCCCTCCTCCTGAGTACCCATCTATATCCCCCAACCCATCCCTCCTCCTGAGTACTCATCTATATATCCCTCAACCCATCCCTCCTCCCTGAGTACCCATCTATATCCCCCCAACCCATCCCTCCTCCCTGAGTGCTCATCTATATCTCCCAAACCATCCCTCCTCCCTGAGTGCTCATCTATATCCCCCCAACCCATCCCTCCTCCTGAGTGCTCATCTATATCCCCCAACCCATCCCTCCTCCCTGAGTGCTCATCTATATCCCCCCAACCCATCCCTCCTCCTGAGTACCCATCTATATCCCCCCAACCCATCCCTCCTCCTGAGTACTCATCTATATATCCCTCAACCCATCCCTCCTCCCTGAGTACCCATCTATATCCCCCCAACCCATCCCTCCTCCCTGAGTGCTCATCTATATCTCCCAAACCATCCCTCCTCCCTGAGTGCTCATCTATATCCCCCCAACCCATCCCTCCTCCTGAGTGCTCATCTATATCCCCCAACCCATCTCTCCTCCCTGAGTACTCATCTATATCCCCCAACCCATCCCTCCTCCCTGAGTACTCATCTATATCCCCCCCAACCCATCCCTCCTCCCTGAGTGCTCATCTATATCCCCCAACCCATCCCTCCTCCCTGAGTGTTCATCTATATCCCCCCAACCCATCCCTCCTCCCTGAGTGTTCATCTATACCCCCCAACCCATCCCTCCTCCCTGAGTGCTCATCTATATCCCCCACCCATCCCTCCTCCCTGAGTGCTCATCTATATCCCCCAAACCCATCCCTCCTCCCTGAGTACTCATCTATATATCCCCCAACCCATCCCTCCTCCCTGAGTGCTCATCTATATCCCCCAAACCCATCCCTCCTCCCTGAGTACTCATCTATATCCCCCCAACCCATCCCTCCTCCCTGAGTGCTCATCTATATCCCCCCACCTACCCCTCCCCCCAATCATGTACCCACCCTCTACTCCTCTATCCTTCCATCCACTCATCTATATATTTATCCTTCCATCCACCTGTATTCCTCCCTCTTTATCCATCTACCCTTTTATATTTCACCTCTTCTTCTACCCCTCCATACATCTGTAAATTCGCTTATCTATAAACCCACTCATCCATTCCTTTAACCACGTCTCCATTCTTTATCCATCCTTGTGAACACAGCACCAGATCCCACCCTCTGCTGCTCAGACCTCTCTAGCAACTTCTGAATCACCCAGACAAAGGTGCAGAGCTCCCTCCTCAGTCGGCCTCTGCTCTGACCTCACTAGGAGGGCTGAGCACCAGCCTAGGGGCAGGGTAGGGGGCTTGGGAGCTGCTCCTCACTCTGCCGCCATGTCACATTCTCCGTGGATGATGCCTGGGGCATTTGCTTTCTCCCTCTGTGTATTGCCACCTGACCTCTCGGACCACATCTGCTGAAAAGCACACCCACCAAGAGTCTGTGTGTGGGTCACACCTGCTTTGGTCTCTGTCTGGTTTTGTGAGGGCTTATTGTGCTCAGCAAATGGCAGGTGAGGGAAGGGACGGACACGCTGCTATGGACACTTGGCGCCGTGCGTCTTCTGTCAAGACACATCTCTCTTTCTTGTCACAGACACACCTGCCGCCCAGTGCAGGTAAACTAAGAGTTGGTCAAGGCAGACACACCAGTGTGGGGCATCCCTCTTCACCTGTCCCCAGGAGGTCACTGCCTTTGGCTGAAGCTCTGTCTCAGGTCTCCCTCCCTGCCTCCCTGCCATCTGGTTCACTAGATCCCAGTGCATTTCTGTGCCCCTCCAAATAACTTGTCACTAGGGGCGCCTCATCTCTGTTTGGAACCAAACCCTGCCCATGGAGCCCAGTGGCCACGCTGGTGCAGACGGAGTGCAGGCTAGATGCCTTTTCTGAGTGTGTACCTGAGCTAGTTCCAGGCACAGGCTCCATTACAGCAGGCTCAGCTCGCACACCACGCCCTTCTGCACTGTTATTTGAGGGAAAAGCTGTTCTGTGGGCAGTAGCCCTCTAAGAATTGCTGGCATCTCCATTGCATAAGTAGGGAAACGGAGGTCCTGGGTAGGTCTAGACACTGGCTCAAGGTTGACGATTGAGGCAAGAAAAGAAGCTAGTCATAGAGACAGTCTTGTTTTCCTAGCTATGCAGAGTCTGGGTAAGAGGATGCCAAGTTCAAGGCCTGCCTGGGAGTAGCTCAGCAGTAAAGCACCTGTCTAGAACCCCTGGTGATGGGCTGGGGTGTGGCCCAGTGGTAGAGCCCCTGCCTAGTCTGCAAAAAGCCCAAGCTTCCATTTCTTTCTCTCTTTTTTTGGGGGGAGGGGTGGTTTCGAGATAGGGTTTCTCTGTGGCTTTGGAGCCTGTCCTGGAACTCTGTAGACCAGGCTGGCCTTGAACTCAGAGCTCTGTCTGCCTCTGCCTCCCAAATGCTGGGATTAAAGGCCTGCGCCACCAATGCCTGGCTGGTTCAATTTCAAGTACTGCCAATACATACATACATGTACATTTCTATCTGGGATGATAGCTCCACAGGTAAAGTGTTTGCTGAGCTCAGTCACCAGAGGCAATGTTAGCAAGCAAGACTTGGTGGTGTACTGAGGAGGTGGAAATAGGCTCCACGGGCTTGCCAGTCAGCCAGCCTAACCAAATAGCTGAGCCTGGGCCCATGAGTGACCCCGTTTAAAAACAAGTATGTGAGGTTGATGAGATGTGGCTTAGTGGATGAAGCTGCCTAGCCAAATCTGAGGACGTGAGTTTGATGGAGAGAACAGACTCCTGACCACAGGCACGTGCACATACAAAATGATAAATAAATGTTAAAGAAAAAAAAAAAAAAAAAAAAGGAAAACCAGAAAACTAAACCAAACCAAAACAAAACAATCCCCAAAAACAAACCCAACAAAATCCAAGTGCAGATCCGAGGAACTCTGAGGCTGACCTCTGGCATTCACAGGACATACACACACACACACACACACACACACACACACACACACACACGCACGCACGCACGCACGCACGCACGCACACACACACACATGCGCACACACACGCGCGCACACACACGCACCTGGCCTCCAGGTTGGCCGAGAGCCTGCCTGTTTGGCTACGCTGGCTTACTAGCCAGCCCATGGATCCTCTGGGAGTCATGGGACTCCAGAGACCTCAGTGGGAAGTCCCACCGAGGTCACTGGGTGTAGGCTGACACACAGCCTCCTTCCTATAGCAGGGCTCCCAGCACTCCCAGCCCTGGGGCTCACCACGGTCCCACTCACAGGGCCCAGGTGATGCTGACTCTGAGCAGTCAGAAGCGGTGACTAGGGGCCAGGCCTTGAATGGACAGAGCCTGAGGGCCAGAGAGTCCAGGCAGCTGGGCAGGTTGGAGCGGGCTGAGGACAGAGGTGGAGACCCCAGGAGTCCAGGTGCTGGGGGAAAGTGATAAGTCCTCGTCCCCATTGCTGCCGGCCCAGCCTGACTCAGGGATGTTATGAGTCTTGGGTACAGTGCCTGAGAGATTCACACAGATGGCAGACCGGAGATGCGGGGCCCAGGGGAGGCAGGGTGAGGAGAAAAGGGAGGCAGGAAGCGTTCCTGTCAGCCACACTCGGGTGCCTGAGTAAGAGAGGAAACTGTTGTAAGGTAGCAAGAGGAGTGGAGGTCAGAGCTGAAGCAGAACTTCCCCTGCTTTGACAGGTAGATGGAAAAGTGGCACCCTGGACGGATCAACACTTCCTTCTTCCTGGGCAGCAGTCATAAGCAGGGGCAGGGGGACGGGTGGAGGGACAGGCTCAACATGGAAGGAAATAAATGCAGGCCTGTCCCCGTTAGCCACTGCATGTCCCCAGAGCTTTCACAGTAAGAGTGAACACACAACCCTGAGCAAAGGACCCGGGAGCAGAGGGCAGCACCCTGGGTCACTCGGTGTCCCCAGCACAGCCAGTGTCCACAGTACACAGCGATGGCCTGTCAGCAGCAGGGCTTGTCCCCCGTCCAGGGTCAGGGGCCTGGCTTCCCCCTTACTGGTGCCATCTCCCCAAACTCTGCTCTCTGTTCTGGTGACTGTCACCAAGCTTCTGTATGTAGCAACATCCTGGTCCCTCCGCTATCTCTCTCCCAGTAGAAGGTGACAAGGACCAGATGGCTGTCCCAACCTCAGTTCTCATGCTGGCAGGTGGCTGTACATGACTGAGTAGAGCAGGGCAGAGGGCACAGGAGTATGAGCCAGGGTGGGGTCAGGAGCTCACATACTCCCCTCTGGTCTGTGTGGAGCCCAGCTCAGGTACAGAAGTAACGACAGGAGATGGGGGTGCTGGCCTCCTTCATCCCAGACAGGCTACTGGGAAGCTACTGGGAGGGACAGGGTGACTGAGCCCTGGGAGCCATCTGTTCTGCCTAGAGCAGAGAAGCCAGAAGTCAGAGCTGAGGCGTGGGGAGGGGGGGACCTATGGCTACAGCTCAGGTGACAGGAAAAGGGAAGAGTGAAGAGACAGGCAAAACCTCCAGACCCCAGAGGCAGACGTGAAGGAGAGGACGTGAAGAAGAAGAGGACGTGAAGAAGAGGAGGACCCTGGTCCTTGAAAGCCATGAAGGGAGGCAGGCAGCTGGGCAAGGGCAGAGACAGGCCTGAGTGCACACCCCAAGGTCCAACCTCTGCCGCCATGCCAGGGAGTGGGGACACACAGCCCGGCAGAGGACAAGAGACCCATAAGAGGAAGACAATTCCTGAGTTAGCTGGTCCAACCTGTTACTTTGGCTCTCGGGAGGTGGGGGCAGGAGGATTTCTCTGAGTTCCAGGCCAATCTGGGTTGTATAACAGGATCCTGTCTCAACCCCCTCTAAGTAAGAAACAAACAGACAAATAGGCTGAGGGTGTGGTTCAGTTGGCCGAGAGCTTACCTAGCCGCCAGGAGACCTTTCGTTCCGTCTGATAAACCACACGCGGTGGCACATGCCTCTCATCACAGCATTTGGGAAGTAGAGGCAGGAGGGGCAGGCGTTCAAGATCATTTTAGCCACACGGAGTATAAAGCCAGCCTGACTTGCATGAGACCCTGCCTCAAAATGATAGCAATAAGGGGAAATGTGGCAGGCTCTTGTCCTGTGCTGCCATCCATCTGCCCTTGCTGTCACTTCCCCACTGCCTCTACTGGGCATGAATGAGCAGTGTCATATGACAGAGAACTGGCGATTGGGATGGGGACTCAGCAGCATGGCGGGGACCCACCAGCAGGGCCACTATGAAATGCTGGCATGGCCCCATGCAGCGGAGTTCTGGAGTAACATAAATGTCCCCGTTGCATGATGGAACCTGGTGGCCACCGACCACAGCTGGCCATTGAGCACTCTCCAGCTGGCAACTGTGACTGCACCTTGAAACGCTCCTGCCTCAGCCTTCAGTGTGCCGTGCTGATGGCTCTAAACCACCACACCCAGCCTGAGTTTGTCACTCAACTACGAGGATTTAAATTGTCAGAGACCACATTTGGTTCTGGCTGGGGCCACCTGTTTCAGTTCCCATAGCACGGTGGGGCATGGCCTCCTAGGGCTCTTAGAGGGGAGATCTGGTCCTTCCAGACGCCCATGTGGCAGAGTCATGACAGCCCATTTCTGAAGCAGTGGAGGGCATTGAGAAGATATTTATAGCTGAGGACTGGACAAGCTCTTGAGGCGGCTACTGGGCCTGTTTCTGTTTCCCTGTCATGCATGTTCTGGGAAACAGAGGGTGCCTAGCAGCTTGGTGTGGTGTTTCATATCTATCATCTCAATATTTGAGCACTTTGAGTCAAACTTGTGCCACTTTTGAAACCCTGTCTCAGGAAAAACCAAAGGCAACAGTGAAAGCCATGAAAATCACAAGGTCATGAGGACCACAACAGCCTTTCCCAGACACACATGCGCATCCAGCCCGGGGCTCCCCCATGCCAGGGTCTGAGGACGTGGGTTCTGCTTCCTAAAGCGGCAGCCAGAGGCTCTCAGAACCCATGGCCCCCACTGTCCATGCCTATGACAGGGAAAATGATGCCTTCTCCCCAATCCAGGGCAGTGGAGGGCTGTGGCTTGCTCAGTGTAGGCTGTTTTTAAATGTAACTCACCAGCATGGCTAACCATGTGGTCTTGGAGAGGGGGTGGCCCTTACGTGTTCATAGGGACATTCTATTTCTTCAATGGGCTCCTGATAAACCTTTTTATAAGAAAATATCCTTCTCCATAACTCAGACTGTTTCTTGGAAGGACGGGTAGGGGTGTGTAGGAGCCCAGTGGAGCCCGGACTTATTCTCCAGTTCCTTAATGACCCTCCCTGACAGTCTACAAAGATGATACTAAGCTTGGTAGAGATTCAAGACGGCAGGCTCAGTACAGGACTCTCATAGAGAGATACATTCAAATGTACCTTTTATATCTATTTCTTTATGTAGGGTTTTCTGAGACAAGGTCTCACCATGTGGCCCAGGCTGATCTCAAACACATGGCAACCTTCTCACTCTTGGGGAAAGTGATTATTATTCTTGCTGGGACAGAAGCACAATCTTTCTTTCCCCGGTCCCATGACTCAGCCCCTCATTCCATTATTTATGGCTGGATCAGAACTGTTCCCTTGTTGGAGAGTGGATGCCCTAGAATACAGTCCAGGCCTCCTTCCCAAAAAACGAGACCCATACACACACATTCTCAAAGCAAAAATGAGACCACACACACACACACACACACACACACACACACACACACTCAAAGCCCAAATCTCCACCAGCACAATCAGCGCAGAGCATCCAGGCCCTTAGGGTTTGTGGACATGAGCAAGCCCGAGAGACAGAGGCCCCAAGTTACGGAATTTTCGTTGTTGTTTTAGGTGCTGAGAATTGGGGCCGCTGAGGTGGCTTAGAAGGTAAAGACATCTGTTGCCAAACCTGAGGAGCTGAATTCCGTCCTGGAATCCACGAGGTGAAGGGAGAGTAAAGACACACGCCAGCTCTCCCCTGGCCTCTCCACGCACACCTCCAATAATCAGGTGCTGCAATAACTTAAAAATAATAAAGTGTTAAGGGGCTGGAGAAATGGGTCCGTGGGTAAGAAAGAGCGCTGCTGCTTTTGCAATGGGCCTGGGCTCAGTTCCCAGCACCCACACGGCAGCTCCCAACCATCTGCAACTCAGTTCCTGTGATCCAGTGCTCTTTTCTGACTCCTCAGGCAGTGCATGTGGCACCGTTACATACACGCAGGCAACACACACACACACACACACACACACACACACACACACACACACACACACCTTAAAAAATGTAAAGTACTAAGAATTGAACTCAGGTATTCTCGTCTCTAAGCCCTGCCCCCAGCTTTCAGTCACTAGTAGATTCTAGACAGGTGCTCTGCTCTTGAGTCATGCTCCAACCAGCAGATTCTAGGCAGAGGCTCTTATCACTGAGCTGTGCTGCCAGCCCCTCACTGGGGGACTCTAGGCAGGGGCTCTACCCGTGACCACACCCCCACCCCTCACTGGGGGACTCTAGGCAGGGGCTCTAACACTGAGCCACGCCCCCACCTCTCACTGGGGGACTCTAGGCAGGGGCTCCACCCCTGAGCCACGCCCCAGCCCCTCACTGGGGAATTCTAGGCAGGGGCTCCACCCCTGAGCCACGCCCCAGCCCCTCACTGGGGGATTCTAGGCAAGGCTCCACCTCTGAGCCACGTCCCCCTTTATGCGCTTCTTTTACCGGAACGGTGCCCGGTCCTCTTTTTTAAAAATGAGTTTTGGATTCACCTTTACTATTTTATATGTATGTTTTGCTGACATGTATGTCTCGTGCTTGGTGCTGGAGGAGGAGGTGAGTCTCTATGTGGACGCTGGGAATTAAACCCATGTCCTTTGCAACCACAGGAAGTGCTCTTAAACACTGGGCCAACTCACCAGCCCAAAGAAGGGGATACATTTGTTTTGCTTTAGTTTTGGAGACAGGGTTCCTCTTATGTAGCCAGGCTGGCCTCGAACTCGGAGATCCCCCTGCCTCCAAAGTGCTGGGACTGAAGGTGGGCCACCGCAGCCCAGCCCAGCCCTCTTTTTTATCTCGAGACAGGGTCTTGTCAGGCGGGCTACATTTCCTTTAAATTTGCTACCCTCCTCTCAGCCTCAAGTGGCTGAGATGAAATGCCCACACCACTGGGCTAGGATGAGATTCTCATGTCTTTTCAGAGGTCCACATGCCCACAGGTCTTAGTGTCCAACAGTGTAGCTACGTCCCCGACTCTGGGCCCCAATCTACAGAGTGCCTGAGGCCCCTCCTCCAGATAGTTGACCTTGGAGAAGGTACCTCATAGCCAGGGGCCCCAGTTTCTCCTGTAGACTTGGAATGACCGACAGTGCCTCTCTGCTAGGGTTACTGCAAGGGGTGGAAGGAATCCCCATGCAATCTTGGCACAGGCTGGTTCTGGAGGCGCCCACAAATGCTGTCATGACTACACTAGGCTCCTGTCCTAGGGTTTTCTAGGCAAGAGCAGGACAGCTCCCTTCCGCACCTCCCCCAGTGCCTCACCCTTCCATGGAGCTTCCCACCCTCCTCACGGAATCTAGACAAGAGCTCTGGGACCAAGCTCAAAGTGCTGGGACCGTGCTACTGTCCCCGTCTTTCCTCTCCATCACTCCTACACAGCTCAACTTGTCCAGACCCTACAGACAGCTCCTCACAGCCTCACTCTGGGATGGGCTCCTGCCTGCCTGTCCTGTACCAGGACCTTCCCTGCCCTTATCTAGGTCCTTGCAGCCCCTTCATCCCTGCCTACCATGACAACAGCCCAGTGTGTTTCCAGGCAACAAGGAGCATCCTGCAACTTTAGTTACTCTCTGGCAAAAACACCCTAACCCCAGGCCCAGGGCCAGAGAGGTTTCTTCCCAGCAGGGAGGGAGAATCCTGAAGCTTAGACAAAAGGATATGCCCTACAGGTCTCCAGGGAGAGCATAGGTAAACTGGAACTGGCTGGCCACAGCCACCCCACCAAGGGGTCCAGCATCTGCCCCCTGACCTAGAGGTGAGACCAAGTGCCCACCTTTCTGCGTCCCCAGGGCTTCTGTTTTCCAATCCCACCCAAAGGTACAGTTGCCTTTAACCCCTAGGGAAGCCCGGCATGCTGTGGGCTGCAAGCTGGCGCAGAGATGGGACTGTTGGGTGTCATCTGGTGCCCTAGAAATGGCCAGTTGAGGAAGACAAGTCACACATGACATGGTAGCTTCCTGCAGGGCTCCAGGAAGACCCCAACCTTGGGAATCTGCATGTGGACTCTTCCCCAGTGAAGGGGCTCTTCCTGTCATTGGCACAGGCGGCCCAAGGAGGTGGCTGCTCCTTTCCCTGACTCAGCACATCCCTCTCTCGCTCTGTGGACACCTGTTGTTTGGGGACAGAGTCTCACTGTACAGCCCTGCCTGGCTTGTCAAAGACTGTTGAATGTTGGCATTGTATGTGCACTGTCCTCCTGGACAGACAAGGGAACTACAGGTCTCAGGGACACCTCAGGGACTTTGGAGACCCAGGAAAGGAGCAGAAACGGGGGCTGGAGCTCCCAATGCTGGCTCCAGAGCAGTATCTAGGAAGGTGCTAGACTGAAGATGGTAGATGGGGGCAAGGTAACACCTAAGCCTAGCAGAGAAGACTGGTGGTCACTGAGGGCCAGATGTTGCCGGAGGGGCCCTGGCAGGAAAGCAGAGCCCAAGCCTGAGCCAAGGGATCCATGCAAAAAGCCAAGCAGAACATCCCTCTGCTGCAGACCCCGAGGATGCTTCATCTGTCAGGGGCCCTCCAAACCTCTGGGGTGGCAGACTCGGCGGAGCTTCCCCCTGGCTCCTGGGGTGTGAGCTGGACCCCCCACTCCCTGCAATAACACCTGGCAGCAGCAGTGTGGACAGTGGGGTTGCTGTTTCTACAGTTACAGGCGGGCCAGCTCTAGGGTCTCCCTTTCTGTCCCTGAGAGGGGAATGTGCGTGTCTCTGCCTTTGTCCTTTCCTCCAGGTCTCTGTGAACACAGGATTCCAAGTGTGGGACTGCTTCCGTGGGGCGTGTGTGTGTGTGTCTGTGTGTCTGTGTGTGCAAGTGTGGGACTTCTTTCCTGGGGCGTGTGTGTGTGTGTGTGTGTGTGTGTGTGTGTGTGTGTGTGTCTGTGTCTGTGTGCGTGTGCGTGTGCGTGTGTGTGTGTGTGTGTGTGTGTGTGTGCAATAAGCTCTTGCACGGTGTCTGTATGGGAAGCCGGTCCTCTCTATGGCCCCCATTTTTGTACTCCGTTTTGACTGTCTCACAACAGTCTCCCTTGGCTCCCCTCTTCTTCTGTGTGTATTTGAATAATCAGGAGGACCAGAAAGAATCAGAGAAGACCCAGGGAGGAGGGGACGGCAGGTGGGAAGAGGAAGAGGAAGTCCGAGAAGAGCAGCAGTGAGCAGGCAGAAGATGCTCCGAGACCGAGCGGGCCAAGGTCCTGGGGGAGGAGCAGTGGGGAGGGGTGCCGCCCGCTGCCGCTGCTTGGACCGGGAGGGAAGCCGACTCGGCTACTACCAGCTGCCACTGAAGCCCAGAGTTCCTGTCTGGCGCTGCGCGGCTGGACTCGGGATGTGAGGCGCATAGCAATGGGTGATGCTGCGGAGGGAGGCACGGCTGCAGCTCCCAGCTGGGGAGGGGGCGAGGGGCACTCCAGGCTCCTCTACTACCCAGCTGGGGTGCTCCCCGGGAGGATTCCCCAGCCTAGGGAAAGTCACCCAAAGCTGCAGGGTAAGGAAGGGCCCAGAGAGAAAATGGTGCTCAATAACACTGGGGGGGGGGGGGGGGGACTCAGAATCTAGCTGGGAGACTGGTCCCCTGGTCCAGGAGCGGAGTCTGGAGAAACTGGCCACGGAGACCCGGGAGGGACCCTGGACCTAGCCTGAGTTTTTGGCCTAGGATTGACAGTCAGGAGGAAGGAGAGGGTTCTGGAGAAAATGTGAGGTCTAAGGGTGGGTGGGATCCGAGTACCCTACGTATGAGGTGACAAGAAGACAGACCTTTGAGGAAAGAAGGGTCACAGAATGAGGAGAAACGGGTACCAGCCAGCAAGGTTAGGGGCTTCAGGTAAGGAGAAGAATGGGCCGAGCGGAGCTCAGGCGCAGCTGGGTCTCCAGGAAGGAGTGCGCAGGGATAGGCGGTCTGGCTGGGGGCGAGGGTCAGAGATAAGGGCCGGGGGATAAGGGGAAGCGCAGTTAGAAGGCCCGGGAAGAGCAGGTGTGAGGGGGTTGGCAGTGACCGGGGAGTCCCCTCGAGAGAATGACAGCGAGCGAGCAGGGGTCCCAGGAAGACGTGTGCGAGGACCGCAGCCCTGAGGCCTGATGCGGGTCATGGAAAGGGGTCCTGAGCTGAGCGGCGGGAGGAGCGGGACGCGCACTCAGAGGGAGGAGGGCCGTTGATGGGGAGTGGGATCTGAAGCCGCCTCCCTCCCCAATCACCCCTTCTTGGCTTTCCCCTGTTCACTTCCCAAACTCCCCGGTTCTCCCCGGTTGCCACGGCAACCGCTCCTGCCAGGCGCGGTCACCAAGGAAACCCCGTGCCCGCCTCTCCCCCTCCCCATCGCCCGCACGCCCCCCGGCGGCGGAGAGGAGGGCGTGGGGGAGCAGACTCCCACCCCGGGCCGCAGCCGGGCAGCCAGCTGCGGTCGCCCCGCCTGGGGCGCCGCTCCAGGTCCCGGCCCGCACCCCGCGTCTGCGCCTCCATCCCGTCCGGCCCCATCCTGGGTCCGCGCGCCCGTCCGCCCCGGCCCCAGCCCCGTCCTGCCTCGTCCCCGCGCGCCGCGCGCTCCACTCACCGCGGGCTCCGGGCTCCCGGCGAGGGGCGGCATGCCCCGCGGGGTCCGCTCGGGGCGCGGGGCCTGGGCCGGGGGCGTCCTCGGGGTCGCGGCTCCGCCCCCGCCCGGCCCGCCGCCCGCCCGCCCGCGCTCCGCGCTCGCCGCCTGCCAGCCTGGCCGCCGCCCGCCTCCGCCGCGGCCCCGCCGCTCCCCCCCACCCACCCCCCAGGCCCCGGCCCGGCCCGGCCCCCGCTCGGACGGTGCGGCAGCCGCCGAGAGCAGCCGAGAGTCCCGAGGACGCGAGCGGAATACTGATGCTGGTGGGGAGCGGGAGGAGGAGGGGGAGGAGGGAGGAGGAGGAGGAGGGAGGGCGCCGAGGGGAGAGTGGCCGGGGAAGCTGGGGAGGGAGGGCAGGAGAGGCGGCGAGGAAGGGGGAGGGGGCGCGGGGAGAGAGAGGGAGAGGGAGGATGGAGGGAAGGGGAGCCAGAGCCGAGGGGGGGAAGGGAGCAAAGGAGGGAGGGAGGAGGAGAGGAGAGGAGGAGGGAGAAGGGAGAGAAAGGGGAGTGGAGAAGGAAGAGACGGGGTTACAGGGAAACGGGGAGGGGAAGCGGCGGTGTGGCGGAGGGAGACGGGGGGGGGGGGCTGGGGCTCGAACTTGGAGAACTCGTAGAGCTCCGTGGAATGGGCGCGATGGAAGGGACCTGGTGGGCACTGCGGGGAAAGTGGGAAGGAAGAGGGAGGTGGGAAAGCCGGGGAGCAGTGGAGGAGGCGCGGGGGCTGGGGGTGGGGAGGCCGGGAAGGAATGGGGGGGAGGGGGAGCCAAGAAGTATTGGGACAGGGCCGGGACAAGTGGGAGGGTTGAGAGTTGGCGCTGTCAAGGAGCCAGAAGGAAGTGTCCTGACAGGGTGCCAGGAGGGAACTGAGGCAGGGCCAGCGGGTGGGTGGCATAGAGAGGCCTGGAGGAGGCAGTGTTGCGGGGAGGT
>JANBXA010000732.1:2362500-2370000 GCA_030556225.1 Cricetiscus sungorus
TCCTGACTTACAGGACGCTTAAGATAGATTGAAATGGTGTTGCTGTTTGAAGCCACTAAATCCTGGGAGGGGGGGTGATTTGTCACACAGCGGTGGGTGACTACAGCAATGGGGAACACAAAATTACTCCCATTTTACCTTGACCAATATGAAGTCATTTTCAGGGAGTGGAAACTGTGGTTGGGATGAGCAGATGTGACACCTTGAACTTGATTTCCATATGATGTTTCCCACCTGCCTTTGGGAAGTGGCTGCTCCATCTCTAGGGTAGGGCAAATACCAGCTAATCTGGAGAAAGTTTTTGTCTTAGGGTTTCTGTTCCTGTGACAAAAACATATGACCAAAAAGGAAGTTGTGGAGGAAAGGGTTTATTTGGCTTACACTTCCACATCATAGATCATGGCTGAAGGAAGTCAGGACAGGAACTCAAACAGGGCAGGGTCCTGGAGGCAGGAGCTGATGCAGAGGACATGGAGGGTGCTGCTTTCTTATAGAACCCAGGACCAGCAGCCCAAGGATGGCACCACCCACCATGGGCTGGACCCTCCCCCCTTATCACGAGTTGAGAAAATGCCTTACAGCTGGATCACATGGTGGCATTTCCTCAGCCTAGGTTCCTTCCTCTCTGATAACTCCAGCTTGTGTCAAGTTGACACACGAAACCATCCAGGTCAATTTCTGCACCAGAACGTGCAAAGATAAATAGGCAATCACATCAAAAGGACACAGGAGCCCTCGGGAATGGGCTCCCACTCACAAATACAGGACAATGTGAGAGTCAAAAAGAATGAAAGGTAGTGTGTGTGTGTGTGTGTGTGTGTGTGTGTGCAATGCACATGTGTATGTGTGTATATACATGTTCACATGATTATGGGTAACATCAATATGACAGTGTACTCATGGGAAGAGTGATGGATCATGACCAATTGGCATCTTCTGCTTGTTTTTTGAGGCAGGGTCTCCAGTAGCCTAGGCTAGCCTCAGACTCCCTAGGTAATTAGGGTAACTCCTGGTTCTCTCGCCTTAGCCTATGAGCACTAGCACAGTGGCCTTGAAGTTTGTAGCACAGCCTGCCTTTAGTTCTCTCTGCTTCCCATTCAGCCAAGAAGTGCAGATCTATTGCCGTGTGAGAAAACAGCCTCAAGCTCTGCAACCACAGCTGTGGAACAGGGCCACCACCATGCCTCCCCTGCCATGATGGACTGGACCTTTACGCTTCGAGCCAAACAAATCCTCCACCCTTAAATGGCTTCTTGTTGGACTTACGGACATATCAGACAGAAAAGTAACCCCAGAACTAATGTCCATCTTAGAGTAATGAGACCAGGAACTAGTTAGAAACTATGAAGGATCAGCCATTAAATCCAGAGGACAGCCAACATACAGCTCAATAACACTGTGCCTGCTATCACAGGCCTGTCATTCCAGCTGCCTGAGAGGCTCAGACAGGAAGACCATAAATTCAAGGCCAGTCTGGTCTACACGAGGAGTTCAAGGACAGCCAGAGCAACTTAGAAAGACCCTACCTAATAATAAGTGAAAAGAGATCTGGGGTATGGCTCAGTGGTAGAGCCCCTGCCTAGAATGCCCCTGTGAGGGGCCGGGGTGTGGCCCAATGGTAGTGAAATTGCCAGGCACACTTGTGGCCCTGAGCTCAGTCTTTATGTTTCTTAAAAAGAACGGAAAGCCTATTCTATTCTGAGATTACATAGTTCAACCAGGAGCAGTGTGTGGTCCTGCTGCCATCCTAGTTAGAAATCTTTGTATTAATTTTTTTCTAGATATTTTTCTTTTTTTAAATATAATATTTTTAGGCCGGGCAGTGGTGGTGCACGCCTTTAATCCCAGCACTTGGGAGACAGAGGCAAGCAGATCTCTGTGAGTTCGATGCTAGCCTGGTCTACAGAGCTACACAGAGAAACCCTGTCTTGAAAATCTTGTGTGTGTGTGTGTGTGTGTGTGTGTGTGTGTGTGTGTGTGCACGCACACACACATGCATGCACATTGGGTTTTTGCTTTATTTTGCCTGCATGTATGTCTGTGTGAGGGTGCCAGATCCCCTGGAACTGGAGTTACAGACAGTTATGAGCTGAATGTGAGCCCTGGGAATTGAACCCAAGATGAGCAGCCAGTGCTCTTAACTGCTGAGCCGACTTTCCAGCCCCTGAAACATCTATGTAAAGGCCTAACAGAGTCTTCAGGCAACCTGCACGGTGTGAACTTAGACTTCCTTAGAGGCATCAATGAGCTGGTGTAACTGCCGTTGGCTGGAGCAGGAGATGGCGCCACAGTCACAGGACAGCACTCTTCCTCTGTGGAGGCTCACAGTGATGAACATAAGCTGTGGGTGTCACGGTTTCCAGAGAATGCTTGGTCCTCCGTTGGTTGTGCTGCTGTGGGAAACTGTAAAACCTTTAGGAGGTGGGGTCTAGTGGAGCAAGTGAGTCACAATGAGGTGGGGCTTAAACTTAAAGCTCTACATCTTTTCCTGTTGTGGACCAGACACTCGCCTGTTTAACTGAGTAAAGACGTGTTGTATTTGTTTGTGTTGCAGAATAATTGTTTAACTATGTAAAGATGTGTTGCTGTTTCACCTTGCCTGCCTAAGGCACCTGATTGGTCTAATAAAAAGCTGAACAGCCAATAGCTAGGCAGAGGAGGGGTAGGTGGGGCTAGTGGGCAGAGAGAAAAGGGGAGCCAGCCAGTCAGCTCTGGACCAGCCAGACACGGAGGAAGCAGAACAGCAGGATGGACAGTACGCAGATGAGGTCAACAAGCCTCAGGGCAGCACACGGATTAATAGAAATGGGTTACTTTAAGTTTTTTGTTTTGTTTTAAAGTTTTTTTTTTTTTAAAGCTAGCTAGAAACAAGTCTAAGCTAAGGCCAAGCATTCATGCCATGGTTTGGGGGCCGGCAGTCAAAGAAAGCCCTATTTTCTGCCCCATCTCCGCTTTCCGATCTGTCAATGTGTGCAGAGCCCCAGCCCCTACTCCCGCTGCCACTGTGTCTTCCCTCCGTGCCAGGCTGTGCCTCTTCAAACCATGGCCATGGCCAAGTCTTCCTGAAGTGGCTTTTTGCCAGGTGTTCCCACAAGTGAGAAAGGCCCTTAGGCCCTGAGTGATGGGTTAAGAACACTTACTAGTCTTCCCAACGTGGTACATGTGTGGACATTTCCCATGAGCGTGTGAGACGGGCCGCAGGCACTGAGGGCAGATTGTCACCCACAGTGACCCACCCTTCCAGCCCAGCACTCTCGCTCTACGCGGCATTCGGCTGCCAGCTGTCACCCATCTTCAGAATGGTCATCCCGTGCTCCCTCCCGCCACACCTCCCCTCCCTGCAGAGACCGCACCGGATCCTTGCTCACTCCCTGAACCTTCTGAAGTGTCTCAGCCCTTGTTCTTGTCCTTTCCACAAACACAAGCTGGGGCTCTACCTCCCTGCTCCAGGCCACCACCGCACGCCAGGGCAGACCCAGTGGCTTCTCTTGGCCCCTTTTCTCCTGCAGTGCCTCTCTTCACCGCCATGGGCACTCCAAGTCCCCCAGCACCATGAAGGGGCTTCTTAGTCGGACTCCTTCCTGGCCCCTAAACCTCGATGCAGCTCAGAGGCCAAGATTTCCGCGCAGTGACCTCACAGGATTATTTTGATGCTTCCCAGGGTGAGTCCCCAGTCCCGTCTCTGCTCAAGCTTCTCCCGTGTGTGGACACACGGATGCTGGACAACCCTTTCCCAGCTGATGGCCAAGCAGAGCTTGCACAGACATGCTATCGGCCACACGCTGGCTCCACGCCAGCCATCCTCTCAGTGAAACACACCAGCAGCTCAGCTGAGGAAAGAAAGCAGGAAATCTCTTTTCTCTTGCCCGGATCCAGTCCATCATCTGTTCCTATGGCTCTACATGCAAAATAGTCATTTCCAATAGTCCCTTCCTTCTGCAACGACTACTACCACAGTGTCACCCTCTTTCCTGTGGCCAACTGCAAAGTTCCTCACGGTGATCACGGTCACTGTCACAGACCTCCAGGCCAGCCCCCTCAGGGCAGCTGGAGCGAACTTAGTGACAAGTAATTCCCACCCTGCTATCTCTGAGGGTGGCCCACAACTCTCAACCATATCTTACCGTCCACGTCCCCACCCTGGCCTGATCCTGCTCAGTCCCATCACCCTTCACCCAGTTCTGACTTCTCCTGCCCCAGGGAGCTTCCCCATCTCAGCACCTCTGCCCTGGCTCCTCCTTGCCCCGTGCCCTCTGTGGACAGACTGGGTCTCAATCTGACCGCCCTCCTCCCACTCCTGGCCATGTTCTCATTGACAATGGCGTTTCCTGTTCGCATCATTGCTTCTTACCAAGCTTCCCTCCCTAGGAGTAACCTGCAGAACCTATCTCATCTCATTGGCTATACCCTTCCCCGAGTCCAGGAAACATCCGGCAAACTAATGTCCATTAACTGTGTCCTATGCGCCCTTTAAATGTCCCCCTGTAGACACAAGTCATCTCTCAGGGACTAGGGAAGACGGCTCAGAAAGGTGTTCTTGCAAGCACAAGTACAGCAGTTGACTTTGTGTCACCCAGGGAGGGGCAGTCATGGTGGCCTACACTGGAGAGGCGGAGAAGGGTAGTCTCCAGGGCTCATGGACCTGTCAGTTTAGCTAGCTTACTCGGTGAGCTCCAGGCCGAGTGAGTGAGAGACTCTGTCACAAGAAATGCCTGAGAAATGACAGCCAAGGGTGTCCTCTGCCTTCCACACAGGTGCACACACATGAACACAGGCAAGTCATCTCCCAGCTTAACAAGACATTAGCCACTTTTCTTGAATGTCTAGGTGTTTTCTCAGCCCCTGGAGACCCTGTGAGGAGACCTGGTTGATTCTGAGGGCCCGGCTTTTGGCCACACACACCCTGCAGGGCTGGCAGGCATAGATCCCCTCCACTTTGCAATGCTATTTGTGCTGACACAAACCGTATTGTCCTCATTATAGACACCACATGTGGGGGAATCGCCTGTCCCTGCAGACGACGGAGATGTCACATTGACTTCCTCTTGCAGGGGACAAGCCTGAGATGGCACAGCCCATGAGGTGTCTGTGCAGGAGCCCAACCCTGGACATAGCCTGTGGGACAGTTGCACACACGCACTCAACACTGGCCACAGGAGGTGACTGTGTACAAGTGTCCACCATGGGGAAGAGCATGGTCCTCGAGGGTGAGAAATACCAGGCCATTCTCCCTTCCCCGCACTTCTGAGGGCCCGGAATTACCATCCCTGCCTCGCAACAGCAAGTGTGGCCACGGAGCCTCTTGCAAGAGGCCAGACAGCAAAAGCCCACCTGGGAAGGTCTGGAAGAGAATGGGACTTGTAGTGTGGAGAGGAAGTGGAGGAGGCGGGTGCAGTCGCCTTTTCCCCAGTAACAACACAGAGACTTATTAATGACGAAGCTTGTCCTATTGCATAGTCCTGTTCCAGTTGCTCTTGTAGCTTAATGCACTCCCTTTACTTTGCTTTCTGCCCTGTGGCTTTATCAACTCACCTCTATATTGCCCGTCCTGCTTGCTCTGTGTCTAGATAGTAACTCCACCTTTCCTCTTCCCAGCATTCTCTCTGTCTGGAAACCATGCCTAGCCATTGGCCACTCAGCTTTTTATTAAGCCAATCAGAGTGACGTGAAAAGATCATTTCGCAACAGGCAGGCACCAATGGCCAGTGCAGGGACCAAGCCTCGGGCTTGTGGCCAAGGACTGGGGTGTGTGTAGGTCGGGACCCCAGGAGGCCCCAGAGTGAGCAGATGCTTTGGAGAGGCAAACAGAAATGAGAGGTATCAAGTTCTTGGAGCCTGGTATGGAGGTCGTGGTCTGGCCAAAGCAGAAGGGCCTTTCTGAGACCCAGACATTGACAACTCATAGGGCCTCCTGAGAAGGGGCGAGAGTGAGGGCCAAACCCCAGGGCTGCCATAGCAATGAGTGAAAACAGCCTGACAATACCCACAATGTCTTCTAGGAGCAACCTTTAGAATACCCTCAGCCCTCGGGGAGGAAGATAGGATGAGGCAGCTTCCAGACCTTGTGCACCCACAGTGCCTGGCAGTCAGGCGATAGCAAACATTTAAAGACAGAGCACATGCCTGCCATGCAGACCAGTGCCAGCCAGTGGGGAGAGACCCAGGAGGCCTTGATGCCGGGATGGAGAGACACGGTGAGTGCGCTTGAGGGTCTACAGGCTGGGGCAGCAGCAACCATCAGAGGGAAGTCCTGGCCTCACACACACACATGTTTGGAAAATAACAAAGGAATAAAAGGCTTCAAAACTATTTCACAGGACAGCAGATCCCAACACCCAAACCTGACATCATGAGAAAGGAAATTATAGACCGATATCCCTCATGGGCACAGATGGGGAAAAGCCTTACTGAAATGCTAGAGATCAAAACGGTAATATATGAAAAGGTTAAGACATTGTGAGGAAGGGATTAGACCATGAGCAGTGTGTGTTTAACATTCAGACAGCAATGGGTACGAGTCAGCACTGAGCACGTGAAGGGGAGGCCCCGGCGGGCAACATCTCAAAGACATGAAGAACCCCCACAATTGTTCTTATCCAAGAACACACAGGAAGCCTGGAGCCATCTGCAAAGCCAGATTCTAGAACAAATATATGAAAGAAAGGTCAGTGGGACAATTTAAATTACATTCAATGGAATAATTATACTAGATAAAGATGAAAAAATTAAGTCCTCTTAAAACAGCACCAAACATAGAGTGCCTAGAAACAGTGCCTGTCAACAAAAGGCGCATGTATGCCATGTGACACAGAGCCTGTTAACAAAGGGTGTCATGTTTATCATGTGACACAGCCTATTAACAAAGGGCGCCATGTATGCCATGTGACACAGAGCCTAGGGAGTAAGCAGAGATGGGATGCCTGCAGGTTGGAAGGCGTTGCCGCCTGTGGACTTGGCACCACACCCACCAGAAGCCCACAATGCTTCTAACAGAAGACACAGATTCAGCACAACACGTCTGTGGAAATCCAGAGCACCGTGAGGAGCCAGGACAACTCAAGAAACAAAACCTGACAAACTATTTGATTTCAAACTTAGCTGAAAGCTTTGAGAGCTTGGGGAGGGGGCTTTGGTGTGATTACAGCTTACACAGAGCAGAAAAGAGAGCTGTGTAGACCCACATTTATAATCAGTAATTTGTTCCAAATAGAGTCAAAGCAGGACCAGCAAGATGGCTTGGTGAGTGACAGTGCTTGCTACCAGGCCTGATGACCTTAAGATTCCAGGACCCACAAGGTAAAAGGCAAGAACTGATGTCCACAGTTGTCATCTGATCTCCATCTCCAAATGCATGCATGTGTATGCACATTTAGCACCCACATAGTGGCTCAAAACCATCTGTAGATCCAGTTCCAGGGGCTCCAACTTCCTCTTTTGGCCTCTAAGGGCACCACACACATCCATTCGCATGGCAAACAAACATACATGCAGACAACATGG
>JANBXA010000732.1:2375000-2525000 GCA_030556225.1 Cricetiscus sungorus
AGTGTGTGGTGTGTGTGTGTGTGTGTGTGTGTGTGTGTGTGTGTGTGTATGTGTCCCTCCCCAGGCTGTGATTACAATGTCATGCTCTGTATCTGGTGTGTGTGTGTGTGTGTGTGTGTGTGTGTGTGTGTGTGAGTGAGTGTGTCCCTCCCCATCTGGCATGTGGGGCTCTTTTGCCTCCCAAGTGCTGGGATTAAAAATGCTGCCACCATGCCTTTTCTTTTTTTTTTCCTTTTCCTTTATTTTTCTCGGCATGGGTTCTGGAGTTTGAACTTAGGTCTCATCCTTGCAAGGTGCATACTTTACCAAGGAAGCCATCTCTTTGGCCTGCACTTTCACAGAAAACTTCTGTTGACCTGGTAACTCAATTCATACATGAAGGAAATATTCACAGAACAGAGGAGGGAAGGTCTTTGTGAGTTCTGAGGCAAACCTGGTCTACATATCTATTTCTGGGCCATCCAGGGCTACATAGTGAGACCCTGTCTCAGAAACAAACAAACAAACGATCAAAGCAAAGAAAAACAAACAAATAAACAAGAAAGCCAAACCAAACAAAAATAATGACTTCAAATTTGAGAGTTGGAGAAGTTGGTCTTCCCTGCCCTCTGGAGCCCAGCTGCTGGGCTTCCAGGGAACAGCAGTCCCTGACCTCTGGTCAGACATCTGCAGTAATGGCTACACCCACCTTTCTGTCCACACAGCTGCCCCTGCTCTTGTACAAGGCTTCTCCTCCGGTGACCCTCCCCTGAGCCTGCCTGATGTTCTTCCCTCTCTGACTGGGTTATACCAGAGGGGAGGACATATGCACAGGTCAGGTCTGGACTGAATCTCGGAGCCCTTCCTGGTTACCAGGGAAGGGGTGTTGCTGTGGTCCTGGGGTTGCTATGTGGGAAGAAGGTGACCTGGAGATGTCAGCGGCCATTTGCTGTGCTCGTGGCAGCTGCACACACTCCATCAAGCTGTGGGCAAATTTGGCCCATGTTCCTCTTGTCAAGTGCCAGTCGCGGGAGCAGGACTGGCTAGGGGAGTGACGGGAAGGCGAGGGGAGTGACGGGAAGGTGCTCTTGAATGTACCCACTTGACTTAGAGGCTTTTGAACACTGTACATCCCAGGTCACACACATCTTTGCTTATTGCCATGTGTAAGTCAGCTGACACTCTGGCCTGAGAACGAGGAACACAGTACGTGTGGGTGATGGAGGGATGGGACCCCAAGCCTCTCCTAGGTCAGGGCGGCTCTCTCCTACTAAGCCAGTGGGAAGTTCTAGCAAGGACCCGACCACGGAGGCAGACCTAAGCTCCTCACGGGAGGAGCAACTGGTCTTAGCTGCTGAGCCGTCTCTCTCAACCCAGGCCAGAGCTTTCCATCCTTCTCCCTCATCTTTAGTCCCTGCGATGACAAACCTGTGCCACCAGGCCTGGCAAGGGACACATTCATGATCACAGCACTCCTATGCCTGCCTGATGGAGCCATTCCTGAAGCTGATCATAGTCCAGAGATTTTCAGTTACTGAGCCAAGAAATATGCACTGTCCCTAACCTACAACAGTGAGCTCTGGGTTATACTGCTCACAGCGTGAGAGAGGGCTGCTGTTACAGGACACACACAGACACACACAGACATACACAGCACACACACACACACAAACACACACATCACACACAGGCACACACACACAGACACGCACACACAGACATACACACACAGACATACACACACTCACACAGAGACACACACAGACACACACACACACAGGCACGCACACACACACAGACACACAGACACACACACAGACACACAAAGACACACATCACACTTAGGCACACACACACACAGACATGCACACACAGACATACACACACAGACATACACACACTCACACAGAGACACACACAGACACACACACACAGGCACACACACACACAGACACACAGACAGACACACACACACACGCACACACACATGCACACACACACAGACACACAGACACACACACAGACACACACAGACATACACAGACACACACACAGCACACACACAGACACGCATGAGCACACACACAGACACACACAGACACACACAGACACACACAGACGCACACACACAGACACACACACAGACACACACACAGACACACAAAGACACACACAGACATACACAGACACACACACACACAAAGACACACAGGCACACACACACAGACACACACACAGACACGCACACGCACACTCACACAGACATGCACACAGACACGTACACACTCACACAGACACACACAGACACACACACACAGACACACACACACACGCACACGCACACAGACACGCACACTCACACAGACAAACACAGACACACATACGCACACGCACACGCACACACACAGACACGCACACGCATCCACCTGTCTGCCCATGCTGCACACTGCCCTCTCGTTTGTCTTCTTTGGGGGTCACTTGGCACAGAATCCCACAAGGAAAGGGCTGTGACAGCAGCACTGTGCATTTCCATGGAGACTGCATATACATGATGTTAATGCAGGAAATAGTTTATTATTTATTTATTTATTTAGTGACGGGGTATCACCGAGTAGTGTAGACTGGCCTCTAATTCATGATCTTCTTGCCTCTGTCTCCTGAGGGCTGGGATGGCAGGCGTGTATCATGCTCCTGGCTCATGCTACCTCTTCTTCTGACCATGAGCAAACAGACACATGCTCAGGAAACCTCAGCAGCGATGCTTACAGCAACATTATTCATCGTTGGTAGGATACCCAGAAGTGCCCAGATGCCCAGCAAAAGGAGATGAAAATACAAACGCGGGGGTTTCTGGGACACCATTACCACCTTTTACAAGGCATGGGACAGTGACTTTTCAACTCATCCGGATGCATCTTTCTCCCTCCCTCTCTCCCTCCCTCTCTCCCTCCTTCCCTGCCTCCCTCCCTTCTTCCCTCCCTTCCTTCCTTTCTCTTTTTTTTTCAATACAGGGTTTCTCTGTGTAGCCTTAGCTGTCCTGGAACTCACTCTGTAGACCAGGTTGGCCTTGAACTCACAGAGATTTACCTACCTCTGACTCCCAAGTGCTGGAATTAAAGGCATTCGCCACTATGCCTGGCTTCATCTGGATGCATTTCTAAAGCAAAATGTAGAACTAAAAATTCAAACTGCAGAACAATGTGTACAGTAAGGCTCTGTTCACACGCTGGCCCAAACAATAGCAGTCATTTATTTACTCTACGATACTAAGCATTGGATATATATATATATTATCACCTAACACACACACATGAGGTCAAGCCATTATTACATGAGCACATTCTGCATGGAAATATAGGCATAAAAACATAAATGTAAGTGGGCTTTTCCACTGTGGACACTGATCTCTATTCTGCATGGCTCACCACACACACACACACACACACACACACACACACACACACACACACACACACACACGCACACACACACACTATTTAGAGACTAAATAGTTAGAAAGATATGCTTGCAAAGTCTAACAATGCCTAGATCCCAACAATGCCTCTCTCAACAGCCTTTTGAAGAAGGGAGGACCTTACTGAGTTGGGGGTGGGGGGTTTCACCAAACTCAGACGTTCCTACTGTAGCTAGTCCCCTCTCTCTGCCTCCTGAGTGTGGGGCCACAGCAGCCATTGATCTTCCCAGCTTTTACATGGGTCCTGGGGATCCGAACTCTGGCCCTCACACTTGCACAGCAGGCTCTTGATCCACTGAGCCGGTGCCGAGGCCACAATCAATCACCAACTGAGTTCCGGTTCCTTCTGCCCTGAAAGTACAGCCATTGCTCCCTCAGCTGACTGTGAACTCTGCCTTGGGAGAGAACAGAACCTTTGGCTTTAACCCCCATCCTCTAAAGTGCCATTGAAAACCAACCTTTGGCTGGGCGGTGGTGGTGCACACCTTTAGTCCCAGCACTCGGGAGGCAGAGGCAGGCGGATCTCTGTGAGTTCGAGGCCAGCCTGGTCTACAGAGCTACACAGAGAAACACTGTCTCGAAAAAATGATTTTAAAAAAAGAAGAAAGAAAATTGTCTAGGATTGTATCATGCCCACAGGGTGGGCGGACTCTGACTTCTCCTCAGTTACACCGATGCATCCTGTGAGACCTTCAGTGCTCTTCAGGTAAAGGGGAAAGTACCTGGCATTTTTAATTACTGAGTGGCACTGTGGTCTGAGCCACCCAGCCAGCCAGTATTAGAAACCTCCATTCACTCCTTCCTCTCAGTTTTGCTTAGCTGTTCCTAACCCTAGTTGACATTATATGCTCATTTGGCCCCAGCAAGGTTGAAAGCGACTTGACCACACACATTTTATTCCCAACTCCCCCCACCCCAGCTCCTAGAACGTCTGACACATGGTTGAATACACATGGTCAACATTTGTCCATGAAAATAACCCCCATGAGCTTCTGCACATCCTGTGTGGGCCACAGAAAAGCCCAGAGGACCAGAAATACTGTCACAAATCTAGAAGCTGGGTGGAGAGCCTCCCACATCACAATAGCAAATTAAGGCGACAACTTACCTAAGGGACTCAAAGAAGAATCTCGGGCTTCCCTGGTTCTCCCTCGCTGGGTACTTCTGGAGACCGACCCATCAGGCTGAGAGGTGGGTCTTGTTAGGGACCCACCCTGTCCTCTTCTGATGGCCCTCCTCTCTGACTTGTGTTTGTGTCCGTGTCTTCCCTGGTGTACCTCAGTCACTCTCCCTAACGATGTCTGCCCACCAGCCAGTGACACCTGTCACTGCCTACACCTTCCTTTCCTCTCCTTTCCCCAACTTCTGCTCTTCCTCCAAATTCGCCCAACCTGCCCGCCCATGCAGCCACACCCCTCAGCTGGTACCCTGGCCTCCGACTTTGTCCCTGCCTTCTCCCTGCCACCCCGCCTTGTTCTCTTGGGCTACAGCACTGCTGCCTCTGCTTTTGGGGTGTTTGTTTGTTTGGTTTTTTTTTTATCACTGCCACATTTTCTATTTTTGCCGCTCTTTTCTATGCTTTTCCTGCCAACCTCATCTCTTGTTCTCCACAAGGTTATTATTGCCTGCCTTCTCTGTCTCTGTGACTTGTACCTTCTCCACTATCTGCCCCCCCCTTTTAAAAATACCTTATTTAACTTTATCTTATGTGCATTGGTGTAAGAATATCAGATCCCCTGGAACTGGGGTTACAGACAGGTGTGAGCTGCCCCGTGGATGCTGGGAATAGAACCCAGGTCCTCTGGAAGAGCAGCCAGTGCTCCTAACCACGGAGCCATCTCTCCGGCCGCTATCTGGCCCCCCTATCTCTGTGCCCTTTATCACTGTCTCCTTGGTCTTAGTTGATTCTGTCACACACCCCCTTTGGCCCTGGTCTGTTTTATGGTACTTGAGCTCCTCTGACACTGACACTATTCTTAGACCTCCTAATCTCTATCTTGGCCTGGGAAGCTTTGTCTCAGCCGCCCCAAGTGTGGTTCTAATGGGTCCACTGCTGTCCTTTCCGTGTCCCGTGGCTCTGTCCCCTCCCCCTGGCAACACCATGCCTGACTCCATCCTGTTTGTCTGTCCTGACCCTGTCCTCAGTGCCCTGCATCTGTGATGGGACTCCCTTCCATCTTCCTAACCACTCCCCTGTCCTTTCTTATCACAGCCACCATCTCCTGGCCCCGGGGGTCGCCTCCTGCTTCTCCTTGGCTGTGGCTTATCACACCTTGGATAGCTGTTTCTCTCAGCCTGTGTCTGTGGTCTCTTGGTATTTCTGTCTCTCAATGGGGCTTTTAAAGGGCCTGCTTTCCTGGGCCTTCGCTTGCAGTGCCACCGTCAGGCAGGCAGTTGGTCTGGCTGTCCCTCTCGCCTCTCACCTCCTCATTTCCCACTTTCCCGCCTTAGGTGGAAAACAAGCGCATGAGAGCACTGACTCATGCGCAGTGGCCTGAAGTTTTCTGGGGGAAAGGGAAGGCTAGCTGCCCTGGGAACTACTGACGTCACGGAGGACAAGCCCCTCTTATTGGCTGCCTCTCACTAGGCGGCCTTGCGTTGCCAAGCGCCGGACCCTCGTCGCCATGGCAACTCTACTGTCCATTAGCGCAATTTCCGCTAATCTGATTGACAGCGCTTGCCTTCATGCCTGTTTCTGATTGGGCGTCACAGAATTCGGCGCTTCCTTTCCTTTTTGGCTCGGTCCTCGTGTTGACAGAGTCTCCAGGGAGTGTGCGGAGCATCGGCGGAATCCGGCCTGAGTCAGCTGACCGTGCCTCCCGCCAGAGGACACAGGAGAAGGCTGGCCCTTTGGGTGGCGATCGGCGCCCAGAGTCTCTCCTGGCCAGCCCGGGCACACCAGCAGGATGTCAGGAACCCGTTCTCAAGTCCTCAAACATGCACAGGGTGTTCCTATTATCTCTTCTCGCCCTGTGACCAAATGTGTCCACTCAGAGTGGTGCCTCAACTTGGACCATGGCCTAGACACCTGTCGTTTTTGCCTAACAGCTGTTGCCTATTGTTTTCTTTCCCAGTCATTGATTTTTAAAATTACCAGTTGTAGGCTTTAAAAAAAAAGAGTCTAGTGAAAGCACAGAGTATCATTCACCCCTCAGCACCTCCCTCCCCAGCTTCTGCTATTATTAATATCTTCACAGCAATGGAGATATTTGTTTCAACGTGTAGGACCACATTGTGTGGGGCAATCTCAGTCAACTTGACAGGATCTAGAATTACCATGGGAACAAGACTCTGGCCATACCAGTGAGCGGCCATCTAGGTTAGGTCAGGCCCTGATGGTGTTCCGGAGGACTTAGCCAGGTGGCGTTATGCAAGGCAAGAAAGCCCACCTGACTGTGGCAGTCCTGTCCCGTGAGCAGGGTCCAGGATGGATAGAAGGGACAAAGGCAGCTGAATATAGTCATTCAACTCTCTTGTTCCCGACTATGGCAGCAATGTGCCTCTCTGTTTCAAGATGCCACCGCCATAGCTTCCCTTCCAGATTGGACTATGCTCTCACACTGAGATAAAACGAACCCTTCCTTCCTTAAGCCGCTTTGGTTGGTAATTTTGTTCCAGAAGTGAACAGAGTAGCTAATACAGCTCTGGTGATCACGCATAGAGCAGCTACAAACATTCCAACGTTTTAACTCTTCTGGGAGCACAGCAGACACTCACTACAAGTGTGCCTAGTTCTTGGGAGAAAAAGGCCAAAGTATCCTCAAAATCAGCTGTGTGGCTTGGCATTCCTACCTACAACAAAGGAGCATCTGTGGTACTTTGTATCCTTACAAGCATATGGCGATACATTTGCATGCTTAGTCCCCAGGTGAGCTGTTTGGGAAAGATTAGGAGGTGTGGCCTTTTTGGAGGAGGTGCTGTGGGTTTGGGCTTAGAGAAGCCACTCTCTCTCTCTCTCTCTCTCTCTCTCTCTCTCTCTCTCTCTCTCTCTCTCTCTCTCTCTCTCTCTCTCTCTCTCTCTCTCCCTCTCCCCCTCCCCCTCTCCCCCTCCCCCTTCCTCCCTCCCTTCTTCCCTCCCTCCCTCCCTCCCTCCCCCTCCTCCTTCTCTTCTTTCCTCCCTTTCTGCCTGCTGTGTGTGGATCAGGATTTAAAGCTCTTAGCTACTGCTCAGCACCATGTCTGTGTGCTTGGCTCTATGATGGTTATGGACTTGCCCTCAAAAACGGTAAGCAGGCCCCCAAGTAAATGCTTTCCTTTATAAAAGTTGCCTTGGGTATGGGATTCTCCTGTGTGGCAGGAGGGTTTTATTGTTTTCATTTGTAATGTGCTGATGACATACAGTATTGAAAATACTGAATATGTCTACTGTGTGTGTGTGTGTGTGTGTGTGTGTGTGTGTGTGTGTGTGTGTGTGTGTGTGTGTGTGTGTGTGTGTGTGTTCATGCCACAGCACACATGCAGAGGTCAGAGGACAATTTGCAGGAGTTAGTTTTCTCCTTTCACTATGTAGGTTCTGGGGATCAAATCCAGGTCATCTGGCGTGTTTCGGGCATGGTGACAAGCACTCTTATCTGCTGAGCTATCTCAGCAGCCCTCACATATAACTGCAATGGTGATTAATCTTTTAAAAATATTGTGATGTGAGTGATATATGAATATGGATGTGCAGGTGTATTCATGAGTGTGTGTGTATGGAGGTCAGAGCTTGACATCCCATGTCTTCCTCAGTTGCCCCCCAACTTGTTTTTATTTTGTTTTGGAAACAGGGTCTCTCTCCATATCCTTGGCTGGACTCAAACTCAGATATCTGCGAGCCTCTGCACCCGAGTTCGGGACTCTCCACCCCGGCTTTTTTGTTGGTTTGATTGATTGGGAGCGGGGTTTCTTACTGAATGCTGGGGCTGGCATTTCAGCTGCGCTGGCAGAGGCTGTGGGACCCTCGGGTCTGTCCTCCACAGCCATGTGAGGTTGCAGGCACACACCACTGCCCTCGGGTCGCATGTGGGAGCTGGGGGTCTGAACTCTGGTCCTCACGCCTGAGCGGCATGTGCGCCATGGACTGAGCTGTTTCCTCTGTCGCAGCCATTTACAGTCATGATGGTCAACTTGCTTGGATTCAGACACACCCAGTGAATTCATAAAACACGCCTTCGAGTTCTCTGAGGGTGTTTCCAGAAAGGACTAATTAGAAGGTCGAGATCCATCCACCACTGACGCCATGAGCTGCGGGTCTGGATGGAACATCATATGCACACAGGCATTCTCTCTCTCTGCTTTCTGGCTCCCGTGATACGAGCAGATTTGCCCCACCGGGATGGGCTGAAACTTTGTAACCTTGAACACACATAAAGCTTCCTTCCCTTGTTTGATCACAAGTTTTGACATAGGCACAGAAAGTGTAACTGACATTTGTTACATCTGTGTATAAAGATACTAAGGATTCTAAAGAGTGAAGATTGAGTCCTCTTGTTCATTTGCAAATTGAGTTACCTAGGATTTTACTTCTGTCTGGTCTTTCGAGTGTGATCTCATGTAGCCGAGGCTGACTTTGGGCCTGCAATATAACTGAATTTGGCCCTCCCCTCCCTTTCCTCCGCCCTCCATCCCCTCACTGCTGCAACAACAGGTATGGGCCACTGTGCCTGGCGGGGCTGTCTGTGTTCTTTCTTGCTGCGGAGTTTTCAGAGTTTTGTGTGTAATTTGGGCAGCAATCCTTTACTTGTTGTGTTTTGCAAAGACTTCTTCACAGTATGCATCCCTTTGATTCAGTTTCTAAAAATTACACTCATTTTTGTGTGTGTCATAGCCCTGGTGTGGAAGGCAGAGGACACGTTGTGAGGGTTGTCTTTCTCTTTCCACCGTGTGGGTCTCTGGGATCAAACTCAGCTCGTCAAGCTTGGCAGCAAGTACCTGTATTCGCTGAGCCATCTCACTGGCCACTTAATTCTCTTAATCCCTGAGTTTCATATCGTCCCTTCTCATTCCAAATCCACATGCTTCGGGCATCGGATGTGCTCTACCAGGGATTTGTGTGTCAGGCCTGCCCAGTCTGTTTTTTGATCACCCTTGTCTCAGCGCTCAGAGCCGGGATGCCTTCTGTTAGGTTACTATAGCAATAGGATGAAAGCCTGAATTTTGGGAGGACGTAATGGATGCAGATGCCCAGAGAGACCAGAAGAGGGCATCGGATCCTCTGGAAACGGAGCTACGAGTGGTTGTGAGCCGCCTGACATGGGCGCTGGAAACCCAAACTCAGTTTCTCTGCAAGAGTAGCAAGCGCTTTTAACCAGTGAGCTGCCTCTCTAGCCCCTAAGTTTGTTTTCAGACAACCTTAATGAGATTAGGTTTATATATAATAAGATATATAGTTTGTGTTGAGACAGGGTCCTGTGTACTTCAGTCTGGCTTCAACTTATTATGTAGCCCAGGCTGGCCTTAAATTCCTGCTCTTCCTGCCTCCTTCTCCTCAAGTGCTGGGATACAGTGTGCCCCACCATGGCCAGCTCTGAGTTTTCAGAGCTTCTCGTGCAGCGGTGTCCACAGCAACATTATTCACAGATGCCAAAGGCTGAGAGGAAGTAAGGGTCTTTCAACTGATGAGTGAGAGGCACTGAGGGTATGGTGCAATGCGGAGGCACAGCAGGCACAGAGCCCACAGAGCCTGGATGGGCGCAGGCTCCTGCTGTAAAAGTACAAAGCCACAAAGAACTAGATGACTAGGTGAACAGAAGGTTGGGTGCTTGCAGGTAATGGGAGACTGGTTCATCTTCCAAAGGAATCTGTCCCAGGTATGACTATGATCTCAGCACTTGGGAGGCTGAGGCAGGAGAATCACCATGAGTTCAAGGTCAGCCTGGGAGAGAGAGAGGAAGGGTTGAAAGGGGAGGAGAGGAGGAGGAGGAAGGGAGGAGAGAGGAAAAGGGGGGCTGCAGGGGAGGGGAGTGGAAAGGAAGAAAGAAGAGAAAGGGAGATGAGAGGAAGGGAGGAGAAAGGAGGGGAGGGGGGAGGGGGAAGAGAGGGGATGGTTAGATGACGTGACGGGTAAAAGCATTTGCTCCCAAGCCTAATGCCCCGTGTGATTCCCTTCTCACACAGGCAGACTCACACACACACACACACACACACACACACACACACACCACACACACACACACACACACACACACACACACACACACACACCACACACACACACACACACACATACAACACACACACACACACACACACACACACACACACACACACACACACACACAAATCACACACACACACACACACACACACACACACACACACACACACACACACACACACACACACACACACACACACACACACACACACACTCACACACACACACACACACACACACACACACACACACACACACACACACAGAAACAAATAATGTTTTAAAAATAAGCTGAGTTTCTAAAGGTGGGATAGTGTCATGGTGTCATGGTAGTACTCAAGAGATGGCCACATCCTCAGCATCAGAACCAGGACCAGGGCCGTGGCAGATGCAGTTAAGGATCGTCTGGGTTTTAGACTGGTCCCACATCTACAGCAGATGTTCTCAGACAAGCAGAGAGGCTAGGGGCATAGTTCAGTGGGATGGCTTACTCTGCATGCAGGAAGCCCTGGGTTCCGTGCCAAGTGCACAGAACCGGCCACGGTGGAGCATACCTGCCGCCCCAGCACCGAGGAGGCAGAGACTAAAGAATCCTCAGCTATGCGATGTGTTCAAGTCAGCTTGAGCTCCGCGAGAGCCTGTCTCAAACCAAACAAACTGACAGGGTACAAAGAACAGTGCAGTGAGAGCCTGCGCTACAGTGACGGGTGTTAGCTACGCAAGGCTGCACACTTGCCCACCTCCCTCCGACGCCCAGGGACAAGCGCCCGCGATTGGACTCTTCCCCAGCGCCGTGGGAGAAAGCAACTGAAACACGCTTGACTCCTGACTTCCGGTCCTGGAAGATTATTTCCTGTGTGCTCAGCCCCGCTGTCAGATCAAAGGGTGCCAGCAGCTCTACAGGCCTCTGGTTTCAACAGTGGGAGAATTGGTTACAGTGTATGAGAAGATAGTTGTAAATAAACCCCAAGGAGCCAATGGTGGGATATGTCGAGATCTGGCCGGCCCTCCCTTCCCCCTGATGTGCAGGTCCTGCAGGACCATCCAGCAAACACCTCTGTGTTCCTGACTAAAGTATCCCTGGAGATTCACTTGCCATGGGGATGGGGTCTCCAGGATGTCTGGAGTCCTACAGAACACTTGCCAGACTTAAGCCCACTGATGCAAGGCAACCAGCCAAAGTTAGCAGGGCCAATCAGAAACCGTTTCCCAAACACGAGGGTGACGGAGAAGACACAGCCCTCCTTTCATAGCTCAGAAGCCTTCTCTCAGGAGGGTTCTAGCGGGCTGTTAGGGCTCTCCTCCCATGCTCCTCATGGAGGAGAGCCCAGATGCTGAGAGGCCACTTTCCCAGAATGCTTTGCGACCCAGAGTTAGTTACAGCCAGGTTTGGGCAGTTCTAGAATTCTTTAGAGAGACGAGACGATTGCATGAGGGAGGCCCCTGTCTCGGGTGCCTGACTGCATGGCATTGCACAAGAACAGGACACTTGGTGCTGTGGTAGAAGCCTGTATGCAGGGGAGGAAGGCAAAGCCAGCCTCCGAGCCACCTGCTCAGCATCCGGCATTACCTGCAATGGAAGGTTTGTTAGAAGCACACAGGAAATTTCTGTCACTTCATCCCTTAGAGTTGGAAATTTTGTTTTGGATTTCATCTGAGATTATCATTGCGAGGCTAAGGCTCAGAGACATCACTTAGTGGCCTGGTCACACACACTCCCATGCTCCAGCACACCTCCTGGTCCCAGGGATACAGGAGCCCAGGTGGAATGAAACCCACAGAGTGTGTTTATTTCTCGTGATGTTAGCAGCAGAGAGGGATTGGCCAGACGCAGATGGGGGACAGAAGGGGTGGACTCTGGAGGGGGTGTCTGCTCAGGGGACATCAAGGATTGGTCTGTCGACATTCACGGTAAGGTCACAGGCCAGAACAGCAAGACTTAGACAACAGCAAAGGGACAGACAGATAGACAGACAGAGGGATGGGGCAGGGGTCCCCAGACATGCACAACCCCTTGCCTCTAGGGGGGACTCAGGGGATAAGAGACTGATGGGCCATGGAGGCTGTGAACCTCCCACCCCGAACCAGGGGGCTAGACCTGCAGCCTCCCATCCCCACATCTCCAGGATAAGGAGGGGCAGGCCCAGGCCGCCCCGCACCAGCAGCTCGGACATTATGGCTTCGAGGAGATGAGTTCACAGTCCGGGCAGGAAGGGATGGGGTCCTGACGGCACCTGGTCTGATCCCAGGCCTAGACCAGACCTAAGAAACAGGAGTGGAAGGGAGAGGAGAGGCCTGAGGAGGTTAGGTTGTGGCTGTATCAGCTCCAACGACGGAGAGGTCACTGGAGCCCAGCCTCCTCCCTCAGACCCCCGGCTCTAGGCCCAGCCCTCCTCCCTCAGACCCAGGGCCCCAGCCCCAGCCCCAGCCCCCTCCCTCAGACCCAGGGCCCCAGCCCCAGCTTCCCTCCCTCAGACCCAGAGTTACAGACCCCAGCGCTCCTCCCTCAGACCCCCGGCTCTAGGCCCAGCTTCCTCCCTCAGACCCAGGGCCCCAGCCCCAGCCTCCTCCCTCAGACCTAGGGCCCAGGCCCAGCCTCCTCCCCAGACCCAGAGTTACAGACCCCAGCGCTCCTCCCTCAGCCAGAGCTCAGAGGCACACCGGCCTTCTGTGGGTCTCACCCTCACTCTGAGTTCTCCTTCTCTGAGAGTCCTTTGCCACCTTTTGTGAAGCTGGTCAGAGTCTTCTCCTGGAGTTGGGGATGAGAGAGAACAACCGCCTTACCCAGCAGGAAGCGTCTACCCCTCTCCTTATCTACGTGCTCTCTTCACTTAGATCCCCGGGGATGTGAGAAATGGCATCACCTTCCACTCTACCAGCGGGGAAACTCAGGCACAACAGATAAATCCCTACAAATGCAGGACAAGGCTACGGAAAGAGGCCACGAGGCAGGTCCAGGGCTCAGGGGGCCGACACAGAGAGCTGACAAGGCTGTGGGCTGGGGCTGTCTAGGTAGGGACCATCAGTGTGTGGCTTCACTCGGCACCATGGGCTGAAACTCAGGGGCTGTGCCTGCCATCCAGCCAAGGGCACCTGTAGGACCTTCTAGCACTGGCAGTGTGGTTTACTGGAAGTTTCCAGAGAAGTGGAGTGAGTGAGATCATTGGAAGATGAATACACAGGAGGACCATGAGCCTCCACGAGCCTCTGTTCTTACAGTGGGGTCCCAGCTCTCAAGATCTCATCAACCCTGAGCTCCGGGCCTGGCTGTTCCAGCTACTGGAAAAGGGTTTGTGAGGACAGAGGGGGTGATTTCAGCAGAGAGGATTTGACTCAGAGTTAGGGTTAGCCTCAGACTCAGGGTTAGGGTTAGCCTCAGACTCAGGGTTAGGGTTAGCCTCAGACTCAGGGTTAGGGCTAGCCTCAGACTCAGGGTTAGGGTTAGCCTCAGACTCAGGGTTAGGGTTAGCCTCAGACTCAGGGTTAGGGTTAGCCTCAGACTCAGGGTTAGGGTTAGCCTCAGACTCAGGGTTAGGGTTAGCCTCAGACTCAGACCAAGCTTTAAGTTTAGCCTCAAAATCAGATTCCGATCAGACAAAGGATCAGCCCTGACTCAGGCTCACTCCATGGTCCAATCAGATCTGGAACTGACTCTGTAGCTCAGGCTGGCTCTTCCTCCCAAAGTTGCCTTACAGGTGGGGGCCATGGCTCTCTGTTCATATGCTGTTCCAGGGTGAATTGTTCCCTAGAATACCAAAGCAATGGAAGACCTACCAAGAAATAAGACTAACGCACTGAAATCGACATTATTCTAAACGTAACTTATGGTAATTTCACTTTCTTGGCTTCAGTGGAAGCAAATTTATCAATATTTTCAAAGTGGACATCTTTGCAAAGAAAATGGTCACATTTGAAAGTTTCTGTGGACCCACAGATGACTGTGAACGTGTGTGTGAGTGTTGTACACGTGTGACTTGTGTGTCCTGTTCATGTGTGTGCTGTATGTGTGATGTACATATGTGTGTTCAGGTGTCCACATCTATGTTACATGGTTAGCCTGTGCACACACATACAGAGGCCAGAGCATACATGGGTCCTCTATAGGTGCTCTCTCCCTATTGCCTTGAGACAGGGTGTCTCCCTGAGCCGGAAGCTCACACGTCAATTATGCTGGCTGGAAGTGAGCTCAACACTGTGGTTACAGGAATGGTAGCCATGGGTGCTGGGAATTCAGACTCAGGCCCTCATGCATGCAGAGCAAAGGCACTTACCCACTGTGCCATCTCCCCAGCCCCACTTTGCATTTTGAGACAAGGTCTTTTGCTGGGACCCTGGGCTCATCAGTTAGGCTGTGCTGGCTGGCCGGTGAGCCCCGGGCTCCCGTCTCTGCCTGCTCACAGCTGGGGTTTCAGAGCGCGACTCTTACCTGAATTCTGGGGATTTAACCAGGGATGTAATGCTTACACAGCAAGTCCTTCACTAACTGAACCATCCCTCCAGCCCAAGGCAGTACTTTAAACAGCTTTGGCAGGCTGAGAGGTGTTTGCACAGCTTCTAATACAAAGTGGGTACTGGTAGGGACTGGAGAGGTGGCTTGAGGGTTAGGGCACTGGCTGCTCTCCCAGAGGACCTGGGTTCTGTTCCCAGCATGCGCATGGCAGCTCACACCTGTCTGTAAGTCCAGTTCTAGGGAATCCAATGCCCTCTTCTGGCCTCTGCAGGCACTGGATGCACGGTATGTGGACATACAAGCAGCAGACACACATACACATAAATAATTTTTTTAAAAGTGGCCACTGCTGCTCAGTCTCTTCTACCTGTGTCACCTCCCACCTTGCCCCCCTGAACTCCTTCTAAGGCCCTCCCCAGTGCGCCCTCTTCCACAAACTTCTCCCGTGGCCTATGCAGAAGGCCTTCTACCTCAGAGGACTCAGCCCACAGCCCCTAGGCAAGAAGCAAACACACAGCAGCCTTGGCAATGGACATTGTCCTGCGACATTTCGTTGCATGGTGTTTTGGATTTATTGTTATTGTTGTGAGTGTGGTTTGCGGTGTTGGAGACTGCACGTGGCAAGCAAGTGCTCTGTCGCTGAGCTACACCCTCCCGACTGGTATTTTATTCATTAAAAAACTGTTCTCACCCGCTACACCACCATCTACTAATATTCACACCTTGCTCCGAGGGAGAGAAAAAAAAAAGTTGTATCACCCAGTTCCTTCCTATATTTTGTGTTTAGCATATGTGGGAAGAAGAGCAGCTGGCCACTGCACAGCACTCAACCAACCGAATCCTCACAGCGGCCCTCACCATAGCTGCTAGTCACAGGCTGGTGTCCCGGGAGAGGAAACAGAGAATGCACGGCAGAGGTAGCCTCCACTCACCTCCACAAGCTGGTGCCAATGCTCCACGGGCTTGCGCGGGTTGGCCAGCATCTCTGCCCAGTGCTCTCTGCCGTGTGGGTCTGCAGCCTCTGGACCCACTCGACACACGCCGATCACCTCGTTGTGGCCGATGCTGGGGATCAGGGGAGTGAGTGCGTGATTACGGAAGGTGGGAAAGGTAGCCAGCCACCAGGGCTTGCCCACCTGGCCCCTGGTCCTCACCAGTCATAGTCCACCACCGCGATGCTGAGCCCCACGCTCTCCACACTCTCCGGAGCCACATCGAACACCAGGGCCTCGTTGTATGTGGGGTTCAGCGTGTTCTTCTTAATGGAGGTCTTCCGCTTCTTCAGACGCCGCCCCTCACTGATCAGAGAGGCCTTCACATAGGGGTCTGTGCAGAGAAGTCAGGGGGCTGAGCAGAGGCCTCCGCCCTCCTGCCTCAGACCCCAGCCTCCCTCAGCCTCAACCCAGACACACCTGAGAAGCCAGTGAGGTCCATTGCTTTGAGGTTAGAGGCTTTGATGATGGTCACGGTGAGGCGCCCGGCCGTGGGGAGGTAGCAGAGTGAGAAGTTGAGTTCCCCAAGATCTGCCTTTTCCTGCAGCGGGGACAGAGGGCAGTGTGTGACCGTCTCTCCCTGCAGCTCTCTCCACCCTGCCTCCTCTTTGCACCTATGCACTGAACAGTCGGACTCTTGGCCAAGGCCCACAGCTTTCCTGCCACAGCTGCTCACTGCCGTCGAAGCCTGCTGTGTTCTGGAGAGAAGAGGGTGTGGCACAGAGACCAGGGAAGGGGAGAGAGGCAGAAACTGAGAGGAGGTAGATAGAAGCGGAGAGACAGAGAAACGGACAGAGATCGGAGAGACGGAAACCCAGAGAAATGGGCAGAGGGAGACAGACAGACAGACGGACCTGGGGGGGGCGCGGGACACGGGAGAGACAAAGATCAAAATGGAGAAGCAGTTGGAGACTGAGGTAGAGATCTAGAGGGGGTATAATCAGAGGTGTAAGTCATCAGAGTGCCAGGCCCAGCGTTGAGAAACCCAGGAGCTGGTGAGAGAAGACGATGATGCTAAGGCCTTGAGGGGTCAGGGATGGAACCCAGTGTGTGTGTATGTGTGTGTGGGGGGGAGGGTTTCATGGGCGGACAGAACAGCCTGGCCAGAAGCCTTGACAGCAGCGAGCAGTGTGAGCAGGGCCTGGTCAGCAAGGGTCAGGGCTGGAGGCCCTGGGGCTGGAGGCCCTGGGACCGGGGCCTGGGTCCCATGCGGCTCTGCCACTGCTTCATGGTGAAGTGTCCAGAAAGGAGCAACTGTCCTCCCTGGAAGCTTCGTGCTGCTCTCTGTGCTCTGCAGCCATCCCCGAGCCATGCAGGCCAGGAGGCTCCGACTGTCTCTACGCTTTATGACCTCCAGCTACCAAGCCCGTCCCCTCTGACTGGCTGACTGCTCATCCTTAGCACTTGCTTCTCTCTCTCCCTCCCTCTCTCTCTCTCTCTCCCTCTCCCTCTCTCTCTCTCTCTTCCTCTCTCCCTCTCTCTCTCCCTCTCTCTCTCTTTCTCTCTCTCTCTCTCTCTGAGCCTCTGATTCTCCTCTCTGGTGGGGGGGTGGATGGATGGGTGGGTGGATGGAGGGTGGGTGGGTGGGTAGATGGATGGGTGGGTGGATGGATGGATGGGTGGGTGGGTGGGTGGATGGAGGGTGGGTGGGTGGATGGGTGGATGGATGGGTGGATGGATGGGTGGGTGTGGTGGGTGGATGGATGGTGGGTGAGTGGGTGGGTGGGTAGATGGATGGGTGGGTTGGGTGGGTGGATGGGTGGATGGATGGGTGGATGGATGGGTGGGTGGATGGGGTGGGTGGATGGATGGGTGGGTAGGTGGGTGGATGGATGGATGGGTGGGTGGGTGGGAGGGTGGGAGGTGAAGACCTCAGGGGTGATGACAGGTAAGAAACCGAAAGGCTGAGCAGGAGACAAGTGGAGGTAGGGTGAGGCACCTCAGGTAGGGTGGCAGCAGGGTGGCTGTGAGTCCCTAAGTTCTGGACACTGGGTCTGACGGACAAGCAGGCTGACCATGGAGAGCTCCCTATGTTTCAGCCACGTCCCGGCAGCTGAAGGACACTGGGGCTCAGAACTTTCCTCTCCTGATCTGAGGACAATCTTGTCTCACCCCTCAGCCCCTGGCTCCCCTAAACGGATAGGAATTGTGGGTAGGAATTGGGGCTATGTGTGAGGCCTGGGGACCCAAGGGCTCGGGATGCTCAACCAGGCCTGTGCCTGGCACCGGGCGGCAGAGGAATGAGAGGCCCGTGGCAGAGGTCATAAAATCAGAGGGTCAGGAGTGTGGGCTCTTTGGTCTGATGCTGGGAAAAGTGGGGGGAGCCCAGGGTATCATATAATCCAGGTAGCAGGATTCCCAAGAACCCCCCAAAAAAGACAGAAGCATATTCAGGGTTTGAAGGTCGGGATTTGAAGAATTAAGAGCTTCAGAGAGGGGCTGAGCATCTGCAAGTCTGAAAATGAGCAAGGGGATGCGGGGAGGGGAGGACATGGCGGCAGGGAGGAGGAAAGTGACATCTGAGCCAGAGGGCAGAAGTCACAGGGATGCAGGGTGGAGTCCTAGGGTATCCGGGTGGGAATCTAGACCCAGGGCCTGCCTGACAATTGTGTTTCATAAAGTTGGGGAGGGCGGAGACCCTCCTCCAAGTCCCTCTGCCATCCTAGCTTCTGTGTCTGCGATATTGCCTGAGAAACAACGCTTTTAACACTCAGGGATGGGAGTAGTGAGTTCCAGGCTGAGGAGGGTTGACAAGTGGGGCCTGAGGATGCAGAGAGCAAGACTTGGTACGGGGTCCCATTGTGCGTGGAGCCACTGACCGAGCCGCCCTCCAGGATGTCCCTCCAGAGTGGACGGTCAGGGGGCTGCTCAGCCAGCTCCAGCAGGTTGTCCAAAACCACCTGGCCAATGAGATCGTGCCTCGAGAAGCGGTCGAAGTCATAGACACTGAAATGCAGCTTGCGCTGCGCCAGCTCGGCCAGGGGCACCGAGAACTGAAAAGTCTCATTGAAGACAGGGTTCAGCGTCTTCCTGTGCACCTGGAGGGAGACAGACAGGATGACCACTGGCCTTGCTCCTAGACTCAGTAGGCCATTTGCTCCATGTCTACCCTAACTGCCCTGTCCCAGCCTCCTCCCTCAGACCCAGGGGATCTCCCAAGCCTCCTCTTTCAGAATCAGGATACAGACTTCAGCCCTCTTTCCTCAGAGCTACAGATCTAAACCCAGCCCCAGCTTGCAGACTTGGCGGTAGATCCTCCCCAGCCCTCCTCCTGCAGACATGGAGGTAGGTCCTCCCCAGCCCTCCTCCTTCAGGCCAAGAGATCCATACCCCAGGCCTCCTCCCTAAGACCCAAGCCTCCTCCAAAGCCTTCTTTCTCAGACCCAGGTCCATGCCCCTGCCTTCCCTGCTCAGGACCGGGACTCCTCCTCCCACCCCATGAGTTACCCTCTAGCCCCCTTCCTCTGACCCAGGTGTCTTCCCCAGACTCCATCCTCAGACTCAGGATACAGATCTCAGCCCCTTCCCACAGATCCAGGGATCCAGGCCCCCGCCCTCCTCCCCTAGGAGGCCCCTGACCTCAGTCCTTCTCCCTCAGGGGTTCTCCCCAGCCTCTCACACACACACTCACACACACTCACACACACTCACTCACTCACTCACACTCACACACACTCACACACACTCACACTCACACACACTCACACACACACACTCACACACACTCACTCACACAAACTCCACACACTCACACACTCACACACACTCCACACACACTCACACACTCACACACACTCACACACACACTCACACACACTCACACACACTCACACACACACTCACACACACTCACACACACTCACACACACTCACACACACACTCACTCACACACACTCACACACACTCACACACACACTCACACACACTCACACACACTCACACACTCACACACACACTCACTCACACACACTCACACACACTCACACACACTCACACACACTCACACTCACACACACACACCCCCACACACACACACCGTGAACCCTTTCTCCTTGCCCTGACCTTGGTCTGGAATTTCTTTTTACGATCTGGCAGCAGGTAGATCTTGACATAGGGGTCTGAGAACCCATTGGAGTCCTTTGCTGGGAGGTCCAGGGCCTGCAGGATCCGCACTACAAGTTGGTCAGAACCATAGAGATACCGCAGGGCAAAACTGATGCGGCCACAGGGTGCCCCTGCCTCCCCAGAGCCGCCTCGCCGGCCGCCTGATCCCGTGCCCTGGTACAGCTCTGGCTTGATCTGGCCGATGAGCTTGGCTTTTTCCTCGCCTCCTGCCAGGGGTAAGGGCAGTGCAGGCGGCCGCTCCTCGCTGCTTGGGTCTGCTTGGGTGGTCAGGGTCTGCTGCGTGAGGGGCCGGGGCAGGGCTGGGTACCTGTGTGTCAGGAGAGACCAAGGTGAAGTTCAGATCTGATTCCCAGCCAAGTGTAACCCTGTCCTCGGCCTGACAAGACACCGCGCCTCCTCAGCCTCAGTTTGCCCATCTACAGCCCAGCTGGTAGCGGATTCTAAAGCAGCTCCAGCCAGGCCTGGAGGGCATCAGGACTCAAGTGGGTGGCCAGAATGCCTTCTTCATTCCGATACCCCACCCAGATCCTCAAAGTTATCTTCAGCCTGACCTCCCCCTCCCTAGCCTGCTGCCGCTCTCCGTAGCTGTGGCTTGTTCCTGCCCTCCGCCTGCCTGGGCTACTGGTCTTCACTTCTCCTTCCTAGATGGCTCAGGAGTGGGCACCTTTCCTCCCTGGCTCCCATCCCTGCTGTGGCTCCCTAGTGCCCTCGGGACACAGCCTTTACATCAGCCACTTCTAGCCTTAAATGCTCCATGGCCCAGGCTTTGTCCAGATCTTATTTCCTGCTTGCCTCCAGGCTTTTCCCGCCGAGAACTTGGTCTCTTCTGTTCTCACTTTTTCCTGCCTGAAATGACCGTGTACACACCCCTACCTGCACATCTGCCTGAGCTTCCCCTCCGTGTGAATATCTACCCAGGTACCTCCACCGCCAGGAAATTCTCAGCTTCCTCCAAGCCCAGGCAGGAATCCCCTTGGGGCTCTTGGCAGTGCCCAGACCTGTTTTCCTGAGGGTGGAGGCCTGGGGCACAGCTCCTACCACACCCTACGCTTACACGCAGGGTGGGGAAGATGAAAATGGTCAGGTGAACTCGAGGTCCAGGTACGAATCGTAGCTTACACTGAACGGGATCAATAATTGCCTATACCCCAGACCCCACCCTACCCCAGTACTGAGATTGAATCTAGGGCTTTCTTAAACTAGGCCAGAGCTCTTCTGCAGAACCAAACCCTGGCCCTCACTGAGGGACCCTTCAGTCACACCCCACTCCCTCTCTGGAGAATTCCAGACAGGTGCTCTCCCACTGAGATACATCCAAGCCTTCTTTTTATTTTTATTTCTTTTTAAAGAATGAGTTTCACTAAGTGCCCAGGCCAGCCTCAAATTTTAGGCCTTCCTGTGTCAGCCTGGGAAGTGGCTGGGATGACATGGGTTTTACTATGCCAGCTTCTAACCCTGGGTTCTTGTCCAGCCTGCTTCTGTATCTGGACCCAGAAATATTAGGCCATGCTCCCTTCCTCTTAGGTCTGAGTTCTAGGGTTCAGTCTTGTCCTCCCTAGGATCCAGGAGTCAGTACCCCATCTGTCCTGACCCTGATATCAGGAGAGCTGAAGAGAAGAACAAGACAGAGAAGACAGGACGAGTCTCCCGTGAAGCCCCAGCCCAACACCGTCTCTCACCTGGTGGTGGGTGCTAGGCTCGTGACCTGCTGGTGGGACTGGGCACTGGGCAAGCCCCCGCCACTGGGAGGCAGCAGGAGCAGCCCAGAGCCTGTCCCACCCTCAGAAGGCAGTTCCGGGGACGTCTGGCTTGGCTTGACCCCCGAGGCTACCACAGAGGCCACAGCTGCCTCTGGATATGAGTCCATGTCCAGGTAGGAAGGTTCTGGCGGCTCAGCACCCACAAGACCACCTGGCTCCAGCAGCTCGGCAAAGGGCGGATGGTGGGCTGTGTGTGTGTGGTGGTGTGGGCCACCCAGTAGGGGATGGCCGCCTAGGCTGGCTCCCAGGTGGTGCCCCCCACCTCCTACCAGGCCTGCCAGCCCAACCCCAGGGGCGAGGTCTTTCCGCAAGGGGCCACCGCCCACTGCCGAGCCCCCTTTGTCCCTCCAGGGCACCCAGCACAGCTTCCAGGACACAAAGAGAGAGACACCCAAGAGGACGATGCCACAGAAGGTCACGATGACTGACAGCAGGCTCACAGAAATGTCTGGAAAGAGTGAAGAGAGGCCAGGGTCAGTGCTGTCCCAAGGTATCTGGCATGTACTGTCCTGAGTGGTCACACTGCTATATAATGGACACTTTACAGCGGCTGTGGGATTCCCATCACAGTCTGTAGGCAGCAGGTGACAGATTGGAGATGAAAGTCCAGAAGACTGTCTCCAAGTCCTGTTCTAGTCACCCATAGCTCATCTTGCTTTTCTGTCATAGGGCACTTTTGAAGGACCAGACCCCAGAAAGCTTGGAGACCGTCCAGAAAAACCTTTGCTGTCTGTCCTTGGGATCTACCTTAAGCTCTGGGGGGCTTACAGTCTGCATTTGGGAAGCCGGATGAATCAACTCTGCTCTTTGTGGCAGCTGACAGTAATGAAGGCAAATGACAGGTGGAGTACAGCGCATAATGCTGAGATGTGACAATATAGCGGAAACCTCAGGCACCTGGTGAGACTGACAACATAATCATTCCAGTTTTGACAACAGGAAGTGGGGTCCAGAGACACGATATGACCCGTGGGACGGAGGAACTACCTCAGTCAGTAGAGTGCCTGCTGTATGACATGTGAGTTTGGATTTCCAGTGCCTGCATAGAAAGGCTGGGTAGGTTAGCATGTGCCTGTAATCCCAACACTGGGGACACAGAGTAAGCTAGATCTTTAGGAGCTTGCCGGCCAGCCAGACTAGCCTACTTGATGAACGAGTGAAGGTGAGCAGTGCCTAAGAAATATCTGTGGTTGACCTCTGGTCTCCTGTGAGAGCAGACCACACACACACACACACACACACACACACACACACACACACACACACCACAAGTGCCACACTTCAAAACCTATGTTCTGACTATCACACTTGAGTATTGCTCAATGAACAATGAATGGCCCAGGGAGACCTCCTCATTCGAATAATCAGTCTCATAACTGCAGTCACATGATACAACACACTAACTGGTGCCTTGTGGATGCCATGAAAACATAGCATGCTGCCATGTCTTTCTGAGAAAGCCCAGCATGGCCCATTTCCTAAAACCTGTGTTTTGTGGTCATTAGTACTAGGAGTGGGATTTTGTGGCTCCGTTGGTAATTGATACCGGGAGTGGGGGTTCATGGATGTAACTCTCCAGGCTGTAAGAGTTTATTTTGGAGGTGGCTCCTAGGATTGGAGATAGAATAAGGATGAAGCCTTGCTCTATCTACATGAAGAACCATGTTGGATTGGGGCAGGTAACTCAGCCATTGCCACCTGGGGCATCCAACTATAATTGCTGAGTTCAAGGAACCCTCAGGAGAAAAGGAACACTTTCTCGATCTGGAGCACCTGGGGAATCAAAAGCAGGGTGTGACATTAATCCTTATGTTACTGAGTAGCCTACATGTGATGCAGCCCATTTCCCAGCCGAGAAGACTGAGGCTGTGGGAAAGGAGAGCCTCAGCAACCTGTACCAGGCATCAGAGCAAGACCTCCGAGCTTTGATCCGCCACCTGCCTTCGGGTGCTCCTGTCTAAGTGGCCCCTCTTAAATGCTAGTGGGAACCAGAGTCCAGGATTTTAGCAGCCTTTTGGATATGGGAGGCACCAGGGCATGGGGTCATGGAGGAAAGTGGCCAGATGCTTCTAACATTGCCAGTACCCGATCCACGTCTTGGAGGACGGATCCTCCAAGCCTCTCCATCTCCCCATGGATCCTCCAAGCCTCTCCATCTCCCCACCATGGCCCGTGGGATGCAAGGCCAGGGCAGCTGTGCGCCCCAGCCTGACCAGCCCCTGGAGAGCTCTGAACTCTTGAGACGTCCTCCCTGCTGTCTGGGGCCATGTCGGGCAGTTGGTACATTGGGAGCTATGGGCCATCAGCTTACACTCTGGGAGGCTGAAGATTAAGGGCTGCCATGCAGACAGCTCACCACATCTACCTGTCACGGCTGAGCTTCATTGTGAAGTCGGCTGGATTTAGAATCACCTAGGAGCTAGGAGTGGGTGGCCCATGTCTGTCATTTCAGTCCCTCAGGGGCTGAGACAGGAGGGATTGTGAATTTAAGGCCAGCCTGGGCTACATAATGAGTTCCAGGTCAGTCTGGGTTACAGAGTGAGACCCTACATCAAAATGCAAACTAACCAGGGGCTGGGAAGGTGGCTCAGTCAATGAGGCATTTTCTCCAACAAGCATAAGGGCCTCAGTTCCCTCCCAGAGCCCACATGAAAATAGCCAGGTATGGTGGTGCAGACTTGCAACCCCAGCACCCACAGACACAGACTGGCAGCTCCCTGGGGTTCACTGACCATTCAGCCTAGCTCACTTGGTGAGTTCAAGGCCAACAAGAGACCCTGTCTCAAAAAATTAACAGACGTATGTCAGCAGTTAAGAACGCTTGCTTCTCTTGTAGAAGACCTGGGTTTAATTCCTAGCACCCACATGGTAGCTCACAACCATCTGTCACTCCTGTTCCAGGGCATCTGACAGCCTCTTTTGGCCTCTGTGGGCATCTGTAGGTATATGGCACACAAACAATCATGCAAGTAAAATGTGTAGACACATAAAATAAAAAATAAATGAGAAGTGGATGGCTCCTAAAGAGTTTCTGGCTTCCAAATGCACACACACACACACACACACACACACACACACACACACACACACACACAGTCAAACACACAGCAAAAGCCTAAGAGCCTGAAGTACACTCCATGTATGTGTGCATGGCATTTCCAGAGAGGCTTCATGGAGGGAGAGCCCTGAGTGCAGCCAGCACCGGCCTACGGGCTGGGGGGGGCCGAAAGCCACCTAGCACCAGCATCCCCGGGCTCCTCTGCTTCCTGGTCAGCCATGGCACCTGCGCTGCTGTACCCCACTGCCTTCTCACCATGATGGAGCTACACCTCCAAACCCATGAGCTAAGAACACCGGTCCTTCTTTGCTTCCATCAGGGATTTGGCCACAGTGATGCAAAAGTTAATGAACACATCACATGACCAGACTCAAACAAAAGCTCTAAGCACTCAGGCTTTGGGGACCTTCTCTGGTGGGAAATGTGTCACATACCATTGATGGGAGAATTAAAGGGGCCTGTGACCTCACTGGGAGGAAGCACTGGACAGCCATCCCTGGTGTCTCCTGGACTCTGCACCCCGACTGCCCCAGCATCCCTGCTTTTGGCTGGCTTAGTCTGCAGCTTTTTGGTGTAATTAATTCTCCCAGAGCTAGGTACAGTGGTTTGCGTCTGTAATCCCAGCACCTGGGAGACCGAGGTAGAAGGGTTGTTTCAAGTTTAAGACCAACCTGGCTCCATAAGCTCCTATCTGATCCCCAACTCTCTCCTCACCAAATTCCTTTTTGATTAATGATTTATGAAGGAAATATTTTAGGGCCATAATTAAGGAGGAGGAAGCCTACAATTCCAAGGTCAGGGGTTAGATGGGCCAAACACGCGGCTGTTTCTCCCAGTTCAGCAGTTTGGGGACAGAACAGCAGCAGGCAAATAGAGGCAAGACTTTGAACGAGGCTATCCATAAAGCGTGGAAAGCTGAGCAGCCCTGCTGACCTCCCCAAATCTTTGCTGTATTGGAGTTGGGTAGCCGGTAGAGGATGGTTGGGGTAGCTGGGGATCTGACCTGCGTCCGGACCCCGGGGATAGCCTCTGATTCGCAGTTCGTTGAACTCTTGGCACCTGTCATTGGTGTCAGCATCTCGGACCCGTGCGCAGAGGTCTGAGACCAGGATGAGGGCCCGCCGACAGAGGTCATCTTCATAGTCCCCAGACATAGTGGCCGCAAGGTCCTACACGTGAGTGGGATGGGAGAGATTCAGATGGAGCCAGGGACAGTTTCAGGGATGAGGACAGAAAGCCAGTGGGTAAGGACAGGAAAGGTGGCAGAGGTCAGGGGGTGGTGGCTCAGGGCCAGGGCTGGAGGATATAAACCACAGACAGGTGTAAGGGCATGTCTTAAGGTCACCGTCCAGTGACAGAGGCCAGAGGCAGCACACACATCAACACAGCCCAGCAGGGCACTGTCAGACTAAAAGAACATGCCCCCAGGGGACCACAGGGTAAGAAGTCAGAGCAGGCACTCTGTGACCCAAAGTGGGGACTGGAGGCAGCCATCAGTAGTGGGAGCCTGTCTGTAGCAAGGAAAAGCTTTTTGGGCAGGCGGAACAGCTTTGGTGGGCGGCTCGGAATGGAAAAGTGCTGGAGGGTTGAAGGAAGGAGAGAGCCACACCGTGGCGGACAGAAAGAAACCCCAAGTTGAGGGAAGGGGAGCTAAGAGGAGAGATGGAGAAAAGAGAGAGGACTAAATCAAGTCCAGTAGCCAGGAAATAATGATGTATACAGAAGAGGGGCTGGGGAAGGGAACGGCGTGTACTTCATTATATCTAAGACGGTGCAGAGAGAGAGAGAGAGAGAGAGAGAGAGAGAGAGAGAGAGAGAGAGAGAGAGAGAGAGAGAGAGAGAGAGAGAGAGAGAGAGAGAGAGAGAGAGAGAGGAAGCAGGGCAGGCAGGAGTGTGGGCAGAAATACCTTCCAAATAGAAATAGAGACAGGTAGATCAGAAGAGAGAAAATGCTGACTTCCTGGTCCGATAGCCAGACAATGGCTGGAGATTCTCAGACACAAGGCAAGAGAAGAGAGTTGGGCACACAGAGACAGACACTTGGTCAGAAAAAAAGGAGAACAGGAGCGAAAGGTGGAGTGGGAGAGCAGAGAGTGACACGGTTTGGGGCTGACAGCAGACATATGTAGGAAAGGGGGCCTGGAAGGTGGATGGGGGACGCTGAGGAAGACTCCCATTCGGCCGCGGTCAGACTCACCTGTGCTTACCCCTGCCTTGTCCTGGATGGCAGCCGAGGTGGCGGAGGGCGGTAGCCCATGGGGGTTGCAGGGTGGATGAGCCTAAGCCGCTGCGGACCAGTCCCCACGTTTGCCAGGTGGAAAGAAGGGGGGCTGGTGTCTGATTTGGAGACCCAAGCCGGGAGGGAAATAATCAGTACAAGCTTTGCACCTTGCCCTACTCAAAGTAGCTGCGCGACCCCAGGTGACCCCAGAGAGGTCCAACCGCCCCCTCCCACCTCTTGGCCCCCAGCAGCTAGTTCAATGCTTAGGGACTACAACTCCCAGCAGGTCTTGCTGCTAGTACCACTGCGGCTTCATCGCACCGGAGTTGCAAGGACTGCTGGGAGTTGAAGTTCTTAATGCATCCCTGGGCTGCAGGATTTTTTTTTTTTTTTTTTTTTTTTTTTTTTAGAGAGATGGGTGTTAGAAGGGTTAAAATGTCAGGGTCCCAAGCTGCTGCAGAAGAGGTGTACGGTGTCCAGGACCTCGAGAGGTCATGTGGCTCTAATAACTTAAGGGCCATGGGATGGGGTCACTGATCCCCCATGCCCCGGGAATGCATGGGCGAGGAGTGGAGTGTGCCCAGGTGTTGGGAATCAGAATCCCCCCCTTTTCCAGGGCCACGTGCCCCTCCCCCGAGGCATCCAGCTGGCACTGCAGACTCCAGCTCCGCAGCTCCAGATGCACCCCTCTTCGCACCGACCTCTTCGGGGCCGCCCCCTTGGGATGAGGCTAGGGCGGGGGCGGGGGAGGGGGAGGGGCGGACTCACCCGAGCCGCGGTTGCTGCAGCCCAGCGCGCGCGCCCGCCCGCCGCGGTGCCCGCCTGGCTCCTCCCCGCCCCTGTCGCAGCTCCTCGGCTCCTCCCTCTGCCCTCCCTCCCAACCCTAGCAACCTAAAAGCCAAAATCGCTGTGCCGGTGGTGTGCACCTGGACTCTGGCTGCACAATTCCACCCAGTGTGGGAGGCCACCCAGGAGGCTAAGACTCAGAAGTCCCAGGCCACAAGTACCCTTCCTCCAGAGAGCTGGACCGCACGGTTGCAGCTGAGCAGGAAGGAATGAAAAACTGGCCACCGGAGGTCTCGGGTCTGAGGTAGAGCCACAGGCACTAGATTTGAATTCTGCCCTAGTCCCCTTGAGACTCGAAGCATCCCAATCCCGGTGTCTAGCAGATTAGAGATTATCTCCCAAGTTTGAAAAACCAGTCAATGTGCATCAAACGCAGGCACCAAGCAGGTGCTTAACAACTACTTACGGCCAGAAAGCCTCGGACGTTTTGTCGCATTAATAGCGGCTAATAACTCACCATTACCGATGTAATGGGTTAAGAGCTTTGAAGATATCTTCTCCTGGAATCCTCACTTTGGTATAGGAATGAGTACAATAATGATATTCCCATTTCACAGAACGACTGAGGCCCATGGAGAGCCGATCTTGGGTTAGGTCCTGATGTACACAAGGCCTGGAGGTCCCGGTCTTAGTCACTGCTATTGTCCTCCCTTTTCTCCAACCAGTTACACAAAACAAACACAACTCCAGGGAAACATCGGTTGCTGTCAGGCCTCCTGATGGTGAAGGCGGCTAGCATGTTTCAGGCTGGCCTCTGTAGATCAGTGAGACCCTGTCTCCAAATACAAAGAGGGCCTGGGTGTAGCTCAGCAATAGAGGACCTGCCTAGAACTCCCCCGTGGGAGCATGGCCCATAGCCCAGGAGAAGAGTGTTTGGTTAGCACGTCTGAGACCTTGGGTTCAATGCAACCCTTTTAACTAGATTGCCTTCCCCTCGTCGTAACCAGTGCATGCATTTGGCAGTCTTTAGAAGCCCCCAAAAGGATTTCTGCTCTAACCAGTCTCCTTTGCTTGTTTCTAGTGTCCTCTCCCAGTATGAGGAACCACGCATGAGTGTCTGCCCACCAAAGGTGTGACTGACCTTAGTGGCTAGGTTCACGGGCAACCCATCTCAGGCCTGCAGCTCAGCCTGACCAGGGTTCAGGAGAAATCCATCCTGTGGGGACACATGGGCGGTGACATACACACTCAGAAATGTGCACACAGATGGGCTTGCCAGCTTTGCATCACACATTTCCAAAGAAACGCTGAGTGTCTGAGGCAGCTCCAACGTTCGAGGCAGCTGCAGCAAGAACTAGCGTCTGTGCAACTCAGGGAAATGCATTTGTGGTCAGACGTCAGGTGAGCACAGGACACAACCGTGGGTGGGCTTATTCTCACTGCCTCCGTTTCCCTCTTTACAAACGAGGGGGATTGTTAAAATAAAAGTATTTTTTTTGGACACTAGGTTTTTCTATGGAGCCCAGACCAAATGAGAATTAGCAGTCCTCTTGCCTCAGCTTTCTGAATGCTAGAACTACTGGCCTGTGCCATCTATCTTGGTTTTTTTTTTTTTTTTTGGGACAGAGACTCACTGGCTGGCCTGTGGACCCCACGGATCCACCTGCTTCTAGCATTTAGAGCTGAGATTAACCACCACACCTGGCTGTTTTAATAAGTGTTCTGGGGCTCAAACTCATAACACATTTGCACAGTAAGCACTTTCCTAATGGAGTTTTATTCCAGCCTTGATAACGATAATTTAAAAGAGCAGATACTACATCATTGTTTTGAAGATTAAATTAAATTATCCTGAGTCCTGCCTGCCTAGAATCACCCAGTGAGGGCAGGGGACACAGCTCAGTAGTAGAGTACCCTCAGTCTATCAACCCTCAGGTAAGAGACCGAGGGTGTGGCTCAGTGGTAGTGCGCCTGCCCAGAGCTCCCGGGTAAGGGGCTGGGGCTCAGTGGGCTCAGTGGCAGCACTGAGCTGCTTTCCCAGTTAGTGTCCCGTGCTCTCAGAACAGTGGTTAAACTTGTTCCCTTAATCCTTAGCTGCATTTGACAGGTGAGAAAACAGGAGGGGGGGGTACTAGAAGGCAAGTACCCTACCCACCCTCACACAGATGGGAAGTGGCTGAATTAATTTGAAAGTCACTTTGGGCCTGAGTCTGGAGCCTTGGTTTTATATGCATCTGGAATATTACAGGACCTTGTTTGATATTGCCACTGGGCGTGCAGAACGAGAACCAGGAAATAGAGGCCACCTTCATTCTACTCGATTCAGGAAGACGAGATGGCTTAGTGAACCAAGGCGCTTGCCTCCAAGCCTGATGCTCCGAGTTTGATCCTAGGATTTGCACGCTGGGAGAGAACTGACACACCCAGATTATCCTCTGATCTACACATGTATGCCATGGCATGCACGTGTACACACATACAAAAGATAGCGTGAGTAAAAAAATTTTATTTAAAAAAGTAACATTGAGAGCACTGACTAAGGAGACAGATGTGGACCACCTTGGGGCTATGCAGACAAGTCTAGGGTACCAAGTGCTGAGAAAGAAGTCAAGGAAGGAAGGCTTCTGGACGCTTGAGCTGGTCTCAGGGCAGCAGTGGGGTCTAAGGTAGGGAGAATGGATGATGGGCGGGAGAATGGTGATGGGCGGGAGAATGGATGATGGGCGGGAGAATGGTGATGGGCGGGAGAACGGGTGATGGGCAGGAGAATGGTGATGGGCAGGAGAACGGATGATGGGCGGGAGTACGGATGATGGGCAGGAGAATGGATGATGGGCGGGAGAATGGTGATGGGCGGGAGAATGGTGATGGGCGGGAGAATGGTGATGGGCAGGAGAATGGTGATGGGCGGAGAATGGTGATGGGCGGGAGAATGGTGATGGGCAGGAGAATGGTGATGGGCGGGAGTACGGATGATGGGCGGGAGTACAGATGATGGGCGGGAGTACGGATGATGGGCAGGAGAATGGTGATGGGCGGGTGAATGGTGCAGTGGCTTGAATGAGAACTGTCCCCCACAGGGTCATGTTTGAACTCTTGGTCCTGGTTGGTGGTGCTGCTTAGGGAGAGCGCAGAATCTTTTGGAGGTGGGCCACACTTCCAGGTCCCGTCTGCTTCCTTTTGGTGGCTGAAGATGTGATCTCTCAGTTTCCCGCTCTGGCTGACTTCCATCATGTCTCCTCAGCCATTATGGACTCCCCGTCCGGATCCAAAAGCCCAAATAAATTTTCTATAAGTCGCCTTTGATCATGGTGTTCTATCACAGTAATAGAAAGCCAGCTAAGACAGATGGAGGGGTGGAGAGATGAATGGCATTTGATGGCTGGCTGAAGGACAGAGAGAAGGACTGAGATGACTTGGACAGAGGCCTGGTAGATGGGTGATGGTGCTTATGGATGGATAGTGTATGAATAAATGATAGGGCAGAGGGTGAACTGTTGGGAGGCCCCTCCCAGCCCTGGACTGCCAGTGCAGGCCCCACCCCTGAGAAAGTCCACCGTCGGTGGCTCCACCCCTGGAGGGCGTTTAAAGCCCCCTCCTCGTGGTTTTCTCTTCTTCCCCTGGGACCACCTGGGAATGCTTTGCTCACATTAAACCTGGACTTTTAATTAATTCGGCTTGGTTTGACTGGCTGTGTCCGTGGAGAGGCTTAACAATGGGGTAAAAACCTTTTCATGAACAAATGGACAAGTTGGCATAAATCCCTTGCTTTCCTTCCCACGATCCCCCAAGGCATACCCTCCACCCGCCCATTCCTGCCTACCTGCTGGGAACCCCTCATGGTGCCACCCACCGCCACCTGAAAAACCAGTGGTGATGTGGGCCAAGCTAGGCCCTGGGGTTCAAAGTGAGGCCACACACATCTCTGTCCATGCCCATGTCCACACGGACACTGGTTCCCCTCCTCTTCCCTCCCCCCCCCCCCAGTGCTCAGTAGCTAGAGCTGACCCCAAATGAGCAGTCAGCCAGCCAGGTTGCAGGGTTTGTGCAGAGGCAAGTGGGAGGGCCCCTCCAAGCAGAGCTGCAGAGAACGGATGCCATTTGCGGGACAGGAGGAAAGTGCTGATGCAGGAGTGTGGGTCCTGGGCTGGTGGCCAAGGGCTGCTGCTGGCCTGACAGAGGTGGCAGCTTGGCAGAGGGACCAGCCAGGGAACAGAGTCGGAAGAAAGAAGAAAGGCAGACACAGAGCGATGGGGACAAACAGAGAGGGTGCGGGGGGAGGGGGTGGGATACAGGGAGAGATGCGTGAGGGGGAGAGGTGGGGACACAGCATGATGACAATGCAGAAGGTTGGATGTGAAGGTTGGTGACTGAATGTGGGAGGCACGGATGTGGGAGGGACTCAGAGGGCCCTCCCTTCCCAAGGGGTTGTGAGCCAATGGTCATCGGTGGAAGGGAAGCCATTTTCCTTAAACAGCGTGGCTACTGGCAAGTTGTGCTCATACAGGCTGTTCTAATTAAACTCAGTGGGTTATTAAAAAGAAAAAAAAAGACAGGAAAGTGGTGAGGGGGCTGTCAGGGTTGGGAAGAAGACTTCCAGAAGGACTGGGAGGGAAATAAGAGAGGTGATGGGAAACATGGAGAGTGACAATGCTGGAGAGGTTCCAAAGAAAAAAGAGACGTCAGGCTGAGGGCTGAGGAGGTGAGGGAGGGCCGAGTCTTATCAGAATACATTATATGCATATATGAAATCGCTAAAGAACAAATACCAATGTATGTGTATATTTGCGGCTTTACTTGTTGATTTTTAAGAACTTAGGTTGGGTTCCAGAGAGAGAGAGAAAGGAGTGAGAACAAGGTTTGGAGGGTTGAGAGTTCTCCTAGCTACTTTTCTGTTGCTCTGATGAAATGGTCTGACCAAAACCAACTTAGGAGGCAAAGGGGTCCATTTGGCTCCCCCTTCCAGGGCACAGTCTATCACCGAGGGAAGCCACGGCAGGAGCCATGGAGGAAAATTGCTCTCCTGCAAGCTTGTCACCCAGTCCTCTGCTTGGCTATCTTATAAAATTCCAGGCCCACCTGCCTAGGGAATGGTACCTCCCACAGTGGGCTGGGTCCTGCAACAGCCATTAACAATCCAGAAAGCCCCAGCAGACATGCCCACAGGTGAAGCTGAGCTAGAAAAACTCCTCAAATGAGGCGTCTCTTGTTGCACCCAACCTCGACCAGCAAGGAAGACGCAACTCCGGGAAGATCTTCTTCAAGCAGTTTATTCAGGATCCTTAACAAAGCTTCTTCTTCTCTGTCCGAACACGGAACTTCATCGCTCCTTACCGGAGACCTTATCGCGTCTTTACCGAGGGCCTTTGCTTCTTCTGACCCCGGGGGAACGCCAGCACAGGCTTAAATCCCCTTGCGCTAACCAACCCCAGTGAGCCACGTGGACCCTGCAGATAGGCTGCTCTAACGCGGAAGCAGACAGACTGAACAGGCTTAACCAAATAAGGACTTGTTTACGACAGAGAACGCTCACCATCGGGAAGGTGGAAGGCGGAAGCCAGCGCCATCTTTAAGGCGCGGCACTTTGCAGCTCTCTACAGTCTCTCAGATGACTCTAAGCTGTATGGACTTGTTGACAGTTAAAGCTGTCTGGAGCACTGTCACCAAGCCACTGTCCCTAGAAGAGATGAAGAAAGTGATCCCGGGGGATATCAGGTGTGAATGAGATATCCCCCCAAGGTCTTGGGCATGTAATACCTGATCCCAGCTGTGCCGTTTAGATGTGGCCTCGCTGGAGCAGGCTTTGAGAGTCCAACACTTGGGCCATTCCCAGTTTGCTCTCTGCTTCCTGCTGGCCGTTAAGATGTGAGTTTTCAGCTTGCTGTTTCTGCTGCCACCATTGACTCCCAGAACTGCAAGACCAAGTAAATCTTTTTTTTCTAAGGTGCCTTGGCCAGGGTGCTTACCACAGCAACAGAAAAGTAACTAATTAGTTGCTCAGGTTGCACAGCCTTGCAGGCTGCCCTTTCTGGCTCGGCACTCTATTTTCTTCCTCCAGTGAGTCCACGGGGCTGGGGCTGCACTGTTAGACAGGGAGGTGCACGTATCCGTTCACTGCACATGCCTTAACATGAGGGCTCTGGCAGGCAGCGATGCTCCTTTCCACACAGAGAAGGAAGGCAGCTTAAGGAGAGGAAGGGAAGGGCCAGTGGAGTAGCAGAGACTCATCTCCCTCTCTCTCTCTTTCCTCTCTCTCTCCCCCTCTCTCTTTCCTCTCTTCTTTTCCTCTCTCTCTTTCTCTTTCCTCTTCTCTCTTTCCTCTCTCTGTCTCTCTCTTTTCCTCTCTCCCCTCTCTCTTTCCTCTCTCCTCTCTCTCTCTCTCTCTCTTTCCTCTCTCTGTTTCTGTTTCCTCTCTCCCCTCTCTCTCTCCTCTCCTCTCTCTTTCCTCTCTCTGTCTCTCTGTTTCCTCTCTCCCCCTCTCTCCCCTCTCTCTCTTTCCTCTCTCTCCTCTCTCTCTTTCCTCTTTCTCTCTTTCCTCTCTTACTCTCTTTCCTCTCTCTCTCTCTCTTTCTCTTTCCTCTCTTTCTTTCTCTCTTTCCTCTCTCTCCCCCCTCCCTGAACACTGAAAATCATGGCCACAGAAGATTGACTGAGACAATTAAAAGTATGGGCTTTTAAAATTGCCAATAGTGGGGCATGACTTTAATCCCAGCACTCAGGAGGCAGAAGCAGGATAATGACTGTGAGTTCAAGGCCAGCCTGGCCTACATAGTAAGTTCCAGGGCTACATGGTGAGCCCTGTCTGGAAAAACAAAACAAAACAAAATAAAACAAAAACAAACAATCCCACAAAAAACTCCCAACCCTCCCAAAACAAAACCAGCTGAACTGACTGCAGTTAATTTCCTTCATTCCTGACAGGGAATTGCGGGCCTCAGGCACAGCTGGGTTCAGCCATGCCAATCACTGGAAAGCTGGCTTCTTCTCCTCCACCTGTCTTTGATCTCAAGCAAGAGACCCACTGGCCACCACTGCCCTTGGAGAAAGTGGATGAGCCTCCTGAGCCTTGGAATCTGGGTTGATTTGCAAACTCAGAAAGCAGTCAGGAATGACAATTTAACGAAGGCCACCTGGGCGCGTAGGGACCGCGGAAATGTGTGTTGACAGCCTGAGCTATGGAGGTAGATTGTCTCCAAAAGGGATGGGGAGGGTAATAATATAATAATTAGGAGAGAGATACAAGATACAAAGAGGGAGCGTGCGGGAGCATAGAGGAGACCCACGCAGGATGGCCTAACAGGACCCGCTAGCACAAAACCTCCATTGCTGGCCGGCCCTCAGCTCCCCCTCTCCCACATTCAGGAACACGAGCCCCAGCCCTCTCCCTCACCCTGCAGCGCCATGGTAACCAGGCCCAACCTAACGTCCCCTCCCCCCTAGAGAACTCAGTTTCTGTTTGTCTCCAGGTGTCTAGTTGGGGATGAGCAAAGGGCAAGTGGGCTCAGAGAGGGGATGAGAGAGGGGCGGGGTGGGGCAGGGCGGCGGGGGTGGAGGCAGACGCAGCTATGGAACAAAGACTGAGGAATCAGCCTGGGAGACGGGGAAGTAGGATGACCCAGAGAGGGTGACAGGATTGGGGAGAAACTCCAAAGAATGAAGAGGGGGCATTCCGGGGGACAGGGGATGTGTTGCGGAGGCTGATGGAGAAGGCTGGGGGGATGGAGGGAGAGACCAGTGAGATGGGGAAGAGGGGGGTGAGGCTTCCGGGAAAAACGTACAGGACAACTGGGGCTTGGGGTTAGGAGGTAGTAGGCAGGCAGAGTCTAGCGGGGAGAGCCGAGGACAAGGATGGGGCAGGAGGGGTGCAGAAAGAGAGGCCAGAAGGCAGGGAGAGACGGGGAAGGAAGCAGAGATGAAAGGGCTTAAGAATTGGGGCGCACACCGAGTCCCCGAGGTTAGGGGAACGCGCGTGTCCTTGTGGTCACAGCCTTCCGGTTCCGTGTTTCCCCCACGTGGTTTCAAAGAGCAAGAAGCAGGAGCCGAGAGAAAGAACTGGGGTGTGTGGTCTAGTGTGAGTACCCCACCCCATCTTCCTGGACCTCCTCCGACCCGCCTCTCCAGGATGCTGCCAGAGGTGGAGCCGCTCAGCTCCCCCAGCCTGGGCATCTCCGGCTCGCACAGGGAGGCAGGTGAGCAGGCCTGGGGCGCGCGAACCGGCGTTCCGGTACAGTTGGTCCCCAAGCCTTGAACAACATTTCCCCGGAGTCCATGCCATTCCCTGGCTGAGACCCTGGGTACAGAACTACATTGCTCTTGGGGCTCTGCAAGTCTCGGGCCAGTGTGGTAAGCCCCAAATTACATCTCTCAAAGGACGTTGCAGTTCGCCGGGCTCATAACTACTTTTCCTAGGAGGCTCCCTTACTAATATTCTGGAACCAAAACTACATTTCCCAGGAGGCCTTGCAGATCCCTGGTCAAAACTCTGGGCTACGAACTGCGTTTATCATAGGACTCTGCAGGTCCCTGGCCGATATTCTGGGATCATAACTATATTTTCCACCAGCCTCTTCAGTTACTGGGCTAATTAACAGTCTTTTACACGAAATTCTGTCGCGCTCTGAACGCCACTTCTGGGTTCAAAACTACATTTCCCATGAAACACTGCAGTCCCGTAGCTAATACTCTGCGTTTAGGACTCCATTTCCCATCACCCTCTACAGTTCCATGGCAAATACCCTCGGTTTAAGAAGAATTTACTGTGAAATGCTGCAGTGTCCTGGCTAATTATTTCTGAGCCCAGAACTACAGTTCCCATGAGCCTCCTGGGCGTCAGCAATGCCTCTGAGTCCATTTCTCCGCTAGATACCTTCACTCCTTGGTCTTGCACAGTAGTTCAAGGTCTTCATGCCCTTCGCAGTCCCTGTTCTTATTTTCAGATGGCCCCACCACTAACCCAGATGCTGAACTAGCCCCCGCCAGGTCCAATCTTCCACCCCAGCCTCTCCAATTCCCGTCTGTCCCTTTCCCCGCCCTACCTCACTCCCCCCGCCCCCAGCCCATGATCTCCTGCTGTCTCTGTGTTTTTAATCTGTACATAGTTCTTACTGTCTCCAACAGAGCCCTTACCTCCCTGCCATTAGTCTCTCTGCCCCACCTGGGCCCAATCTGGTTCCAGGGAGTCTTGCTAACATTCAGCCAGGCCAGGGCTGTCTCTTGCTCGTGTCAGCCATAGGCTTGCAGACCCTTTCAGCATAGTTCACCCTCTTCCCAAATGCTGAGTGACAGAAACTTTTTACAGTAAAGAGTAGAACTGGCATTGTCCTACACGAAGAGCAGAGAGAGATTAAATTTAGTGACGCCATTAGGGGCCCAGTTTCTTTCCTCTCTCAGAGATTTGATGTGATATACACTTCCATGGCATACTGCCTTGCCTACCTCATTGTCACAAGGTAGCCGCCATCATTTCAACCATTATTTCCAAAAGGCTTCGCTCTTAGAGCTCCCCAGATGTCTTCTTCTCTTGTCTCAACTGCAGACACTCAGTCGTCCACCTCATCCTACCTAGCAAAAGGAACAAGATGACCTTATTCTGCTCAGGGTGTTTCTAGCTGCAACCATGGCCCATTTAACAAGTCTCTGCCATGAGGCTAGTATTTTAAATGCTTGCCAAAGGGTGCTGACAAACTGGAGTTGGGACATTTTGGTTTAAGCCTAATGAATGTTTCTGAGGATATGGGAGCAGAACTATGAGCCCAGGACCTGCCCCCACAAGATTCACTTCCTCCAGCTAGACCCCCCACCTCCAAAAGATCCCATCACCTGCAAAACATCACCCCCAACTGGGTACCATGTATTCAGACAGGTGAGCTAGTAGGGACATTTCACATTCAAACTATAAAACTTTACAAATTCCTACAGAGTAAGTCACGTGATGAGGTTGCACACCTTTAATTCCAGCAACCTTTAATTCCCAGAAATCTCTGTGAGTTCGAGGACAGCCAAGGCTATGCAGGGAAACTCTGTCTCAAAACAAACAAACAAACAAAAGACAACACCCCCAAAACAGATTCCTACAGCGTTTAAGTCCCACCGAGGAGCACACCTCCTTAGTGAAGATATACTAGGTCTGGGGAGGGTTTCCTCTCCACCTCTGCTAGACCGGGCATTCTCAGGGAGAGAGTGAGCATCAGTCTAATACCCTGGGCGGTTTTCTAGTGAACAGGAGCTTTCTGTTGTCCTCCAGGATACATAGGAAGCCATAGGGATGCTGTCAAGGAGAGGACTTCTTGAATCTAACAAATTAGTAAATGCTTTTTCCCTCCCAGTGTTTGGAATCAAACCTGAGGGTTTGTGAGTGCTAGTCAGGGGCTCCAAAAATGCCCTTCACTGCGTGATTACCACTGAGACGCGTCCCCAGCTCCTCAGTGGCTGTGGTGGCTTGAATATTAATGGCTCTCATAGGCTGGTAAATTTGAAGTGGAACTCTTTGAAAGTATTAGAAGGTGTGGCCTTGTTGGAGAACCTGTGTTGCTGGAGTTGGGAGTTGAGGTTTCAAAAGCCCATGCCAGCCCCAGCCCTCTCTCTGCCTGTGGATCATCATGTAGGCCAGTGCCCTGTGTGCCACCATGCTCCCTGACATGATGGCAATAGACTAGGCCTCTGAAACTTTGAGCAAGACCACAATTAAAGTTGCCGTGGTCCTGGTGTCTCTTCACAGCAAGACAACACTGACTAGGACAGGAGTTGGTGACGGGGAGCAGGGCATTGCTGTGACAGGTTTGACAAGGCTGCTTGGTGGAGCGATGTAGACTGTGGACTTGAAAAACAATTGAGTGATTTATCAAAGCCTAATGGGGCATTCTAGTGGGAACATGCATGCTGCAGAATATCACATTAAGTGTGTAAAGTTGTGTTACATTTGTTTATACTGCATTTGTTTAACTATGTAAAGATGTGTTGCTGTTTTACCTTGCCTGCCTAAGGCACCTGATTGGTCTAATAAAAAGCTGAATGGCCAATAGCTAGGCAGGGTAGGGATAGGTGGAGCTGGCAGGCAGAGAAAATGAGTAGAAGGAGGTATCTAGGCTCGATAGAGAAGGGAGAGAGAATAAGGGAGAAAGACAGGGAGATGTCCATGGCCAGCCAACCTGCCCTCCAGCCAGCCAGACACGGATAAAGCAGGAAAAGTAAGACATACACAAGGAAATGAGGCAAAAAGCCCCAAGGCAAAATGTAGATGAAGGTAAACATGGTAGAATAGTTTTAAGAGCTAGTGGGATAATAATAAACATAACTAATAAGAAGTCTTGCCGGAAGTGGTGGCACATGCCTTTAATGGCAGCACTCCAGAGGCACAGGCAGGTAGATGGATCTCTGTTGATTCAAGGACAGACTGGTCTACAGGACAGCCTGTTACACAGAGAAACCCTGTCTCAAAAAACAACAAAAAGAAGTCACCGTGTCATGATCTGGGAGCCGGTTGGTGGCCAAAGGAAAGTATGTTATACTTGTAGTTTCATTGTGGGACTTAAATTTCCACATAGGGCCTGAGAAAACTGGGGGGGGGCACCACCCTCCCCCCCAAACAGACAAGGCTTCTGTAAGAGGCTCTGTTTACAGTGACCAGAAGCAACAGCAAGATAAGTAAAATCTTCTGCAACAGTGTGGGTGGGCACCAGCATCTCAGAGGTGGGGTGGTTGAATGCAGCTCGAGCCCATAAAGCTTGGTGTTCATGGTCCTGAGTGGGGCAGAACCAGTTGCTGGTGCAAAGCTGCTTAGCAGTTTAAGGTTTGGCTCAAACAATTAGCACATAGAGACATGCAGGTCCAGACAGGAAAATCCTGTGAACAAGTCACAGTGAGTTTTAAAATGTGCATAAGAAAATGGGTATAGACAGTCATGGGAAAAAATAGTTTATAAATAATAAAGTAAAAATCTTTAAACAGAGAGAAAAGTAATATAAGAGAATACGCCAGGTAAAGATGGATCCTGTATGGTGTTGTGTTGACCCTGAAATTGAATGCTGACACATGAGTGGAATGCTGGGAGGCACAGGATTGTGAAAGGAACTCCTGAATAAACTAGCCTAGGAATGTCTTAACTTTAAAATGGAAACCAGAAAATGTATTGCACCGGGGAAGACAATAATCTTTTGTTTTCACAGGAAACAAGTCTGTGGTTAAAAGAGGTCAGTTTTGATTGAGGGAGTGTCAGGAGCATTTATCACCAGCTATGTTGGGCCATGATGCAATTACAGCTTATAGCAACTGATAATTCAGATGTCAACCCACTGTAGAAATTATTCTCAGATGGAGAATCTGCCAGGCAGGGCCTGAAGAGCCACTGACTCTGAAAACTGCGATAACAGCTATGATATCTCCCCATCACCGTTATTTTCACATCTCCCCATCACCATTATTTTCACATCTCCCCATCACCATTATTTTCATGTAAGGTGTATATGTAGTCTCACGATTGCATCTCAACCTATGGGCATATACACCTGTGGGTTATCAGGAAGATTAGTTTTTACTGTAATTATGATTTCGATGTATAGAAATTATACACAAGGACATGCTTCATAACTCAATCTATTTCTCCTAGCTGGACTGTAGCCTGCTTTGTTCTTTTACTCAGACCAGCTGCACACAATCAGCTCATTTGTACACCTCGACACATTCAGTCTAGACTAGGGTTTTTTCTCTTATACATAAATCATGAGTTCAAAACTTTACAGCTGTGCACTTAGGTCAGAGTCACAGGTGTCCATCCAAGGTTGCTGCACAAAGCACCCTGAGAAATTGCTGTCGATTCTATGCTTGCCAAGTTTGCTGACAATAGACCTATGACCCAAGTTTGTCACTGGGCACTGTGTGCCCCCCCCCAGGTCTGGTTACAGTCTTAGCCCTGAAGCCTCAAAACCCTTGTGTTGGCTTGGTAGATGGCTTAGCTTCTTGTTCACTTACCCTAGGGATGTGCAATGAGAGATAACTCTTGTGATTTTTTTTTTATTATTGCCCCAAGCCTCCTGTAAGGGTGAGAGTTTTTTAGGCTATAAAGCAGAAAAATTAAAAGTAGGACAGGAGAATTAGAATAGAGACAGGAGAATAAAGAGACGGTTTCAGAAAAGCAGTGTGAGAGAGTCTGTTCGTTTGTCCTCAGATACCCAAAGGAAAAAAGGACTTTTTACATGTTGTAGCATCCAGTCTGAACCCTGAAGACAGTCTTGGAGCTGGACCCCAAGGCGCTCATTAGGGGAGACCTCCTGAAAATGTTGGCTACAGACATAAAGAATTAAACCCAGAAAAACTGCAAGGTTGGTGATGTATATACTGGTCCCTCTGCATGGGGGCAGTTCTCCGACTGAGCGACAGATGGTTCAGCTAGTTTTCCCAGGGCTTGACCATTCTCCCAATGTTCTCAGGGTCCCCTAGAGATGCTATTGTCTCCAGATAACGGGAAATGATTTTAAGAACACGATGCCCACATTCCCATGAGGTGGGGTGGGTGAGTTTTGAACATTCAGTGGTTTACGGATGCTTGTCATTATTTTTGGGGGTTTAGATGCAAATTGTTATTGGTCATGGTCACGGAAGGTTAGATTGAAGAATCTTTTTCTGAAAAGAAATAGGGGCTATAGGAATATAAGGGTAGATTATTGGATCTACTTTAAAAAGCAACCATTAATCTCAAATATTTTACATTGGTATGGACTTTGTATGCAAATTTAAGGTTATTTTTGTTATAATATATATATATATGTTTCTACTTTTGTTTACAGGCTTTTGTACATTGATATAAATTTAAGCATATATATGACTCTACTCTTTAAGGGATTTTGTATATTGCTACAAATTTAAGGTTATTTTTGTTGCAAATATATATATATATATATATATATATATATATATATGTTTCTACTCTTGTTTAAGGCATTATACCTATGCAGTTCATTTTAAAATGTAAGGTAAAGTTCTAGTCCTTGAAAGCTATTATTATAAAACATTTAGGATAATTTAAAAATGCAGGTTAGTAGTTAGTCAATGAAACTTGTAGCTATGTTAGGTTTTCAAGATCATCAGAACTATATTTTAGATAGATAGTCTTTAAACGCTTCAAAAAACTACGCAATATATCATTTAAAATGTTTTGTTAGCATAGGCTTTTCATGACAGTGAGCTGTGCCTGCTCCTGGCAGCATCAGTCCACTTCAAAAAGGGATGTGTGCGTCAAAGGCCTCCATATGGAGTTTGCTTCCACTGTGGCAAAGCCGGCCACTTGGGCAAGACACCGCCCTTGCCTCAACTGCTGAGCATCCGAATTGGACATGCAGGATGCAAAGCAAAGTGACTATCAGACTTTGCTGAAACGAGGTGGCATGGTCCTTCAGAATTCTTGCTTCATAGGAAAGTCTGCCAGATCTATAGGCCTGTAGGGTGAAGACGGATGTTGCATGTATGTTTTCCGCCAGCCCGCCCACCGCCAGTCTTGCGTGCCAGCCCCAAATAACACGCAGAAACTCTGTATTTGATACAATCCTGTTGGCCAGTTACCATTATTGTTTATGGGATAGCTCTGTCTTAATTATTAACCCATTTCTACTTATCTAAGTATTTCCACGTGGTCATCTTATTGGGGAGCTGTGGCCGGCGTCTTCCTTCCTCCCTGGTCTACATCTTAACTCCTCCCAACTACTTCCTCCTTCCTCCTAGCTTCTTAGTCCCTCCTATCTTCCTTTTCTATTGGCCAACAGGGCTTTATTAATTAACCAGTATGAAAAACATATTTACAGAATAACATCTCCAATCAGATGGATGCCCCAGTGTTTTGGAGGATACTTGGGTGACTGTCCAGGAAGCCAGATGTCTCTGTCATTTCTATAGTTTTAGAAGTTGCTTGCTCTGCTCTTCCTGTTTTCTCAAGCAATATTGTCCTTCTGGGGTCTTTGATGGAGTTGAAGACTAGGTAGTTATAGTTACAGTTTTTCTTGGTTATGATAGAAAGTAAATTAGATACAGAGGTTTGAATTCATCAAGATAAGGTAGATAATAAAATGATTTCTCCAAATTTGCCAAGTGCAAAGGGATGGGATATTGTAAAGGTAATTCTTACTTAATAATTTTTCTTTTTGTATATCATCTGTGTTAAAGTTAAAACCTTTCTTTCTATTGAGACACAAAGGGGGGCATGTTAAAGAATGTTACTTTAACTGATTAAAGGTGTGCTGCATTTGTTTTTGCTGCATTTGTTTAACTTTGTAAAGATGTGTTGCTGTTTCACCTTGCCTACTGGTCGAATGAAAAGCTGAATGGCCAATAGCTAGGCAGGGGAGGGGTAGATGGGGCTGGTGTTCAGGGAGAATAAGTAGGAGGAGTCTAGGCTCAGGGAAGAATGAGAAGAGAGAGCAAGGAAGAGGAGACACCTGGGGCCAGACCGACAGACAGACAGGCAAGACAGACAGACACAAATGAAGCAGAAAAAGTAGAACATACAGAAGGGAAGAAAGGCAAAAAGCCCTGAGGCAAAATATAGATGAAGAGAAACAGCTTAATATAGGTTATAAGAATGGGTGGGAAAGCCTGAGATGGTAACGAACATTCATAACCAATAATAAGCCTCCACGTCATGATTTGGGAGCTGGTTGGTGACCAAAAGAATGTTACACATGGAAGACACTGTTGAGGGTGATTTGCACTGCAGGGGCCCAACTCAAGAAGTTTCAGATGGGAACTCAGTGGCCTAGAGACCGTTTGTAACAGTTTGAATAAGAACTGTCCCCATTGGTTCACGTATTCGAGTGCTCAGTCATTAAGAGGTGGAGCTACTTAGAAGGCTCAGGAGGTGCGGCCTTGTTGGCATGGGTTTGGCATTGTTGAAGGAATGCTTTCCTTTGTAAGAGTTGTCATGGTCATGGTGTCTCTTCACAGCAATAGAACATTGACTAAGAAAACTCTTTTGTGATGTTTTGGAAAAGAATGTGGTGTCTTTTTGCCCTTATTCTAAATACTGGCCTGAGACTAAATTGAAGAATTTTTGGATTAATAATGGCATTGGCAGAGGAGATGTCAGGATGGCCTAGTACTGACTGTGTCATGAGGTTATTAGCAATCTCTCTCTCTCTCTCTCTCTCTCTCTCTCTCTCTCTCTCTCTCTCACCCTCTCTCTCTCCTTCCCTCCCTCCATTCCTCCCTCTGTTTTTTTTCTGTGGCCCCCTGGCTGTCTTGGAACTCACTCTGTAGACCAGCTTGACCTCAAACTCAGAGGTTCTCCTGTCTCTGCCTTCTGAATGCTGGGATTAAAGGTGTGTGCCAGCACTGCCTGGGTAGTAATCACTCTTATGCACATGTACAACGAGGAGAAACAAGTTGGACAAAGAGAAATACAAAATAGGTTTTGAGGAGAAAAGGCACTTAGTGTCTTAGTTAAGGTTTCTGTCTCGGTGAAGAGATACCATTTCCTCTTATAAAGGAAAACATTCAGTTGGGCGTCTTACATTTTCAGAGACTTTGTCCACTATTGTCGTGGTGGGCCATGGTGCTGTGCAGGCAGAGACGGTGCTGCAGAAGGAGCTGAGAGTCCTAAATCTTGCAGGCAACAAGAAGTGATGGAAGACACTGGGTGGTCCACTGAGCATATGTGAGCCCTCCAAGCTCACCTCTACCGTGACACACTTCCTCCAACAACACCACACCTCCTCATAGTACCACTCCCTTCGGGGGGCATTTCCTTTCAAACCACCACAGCAAGGGAGTGTAATGCATCTAAGTCCTTTGCTCAAACAGATAGAAAGCTTAAAAAAAAAAAAAAAAAAAAAAAAAGTTTGTTGCTAAATGGAATAACAGGAGCGGTGACATCAGGACAAGACCCAGCTAAGCTTCCAACATGGGAAACGGGATTAAAGGAATCTTAAGAAGGGAAGGAAAACATCAGTAGCAGAGAGCTAATGAAAATGCATTCGAACAAGGGGGGCCAAGTTCCAACCGCAGGGAGCAGTGAGCCGAGTGGCTCTGACTTTAAGTCAAGGACACAAGAGAGGGGTTGTGGAATCTCCCTGTGCAGCTCAGGAAAACAGCATGTAAGGCTGTCCCTGAATGGAGGTGCAGAGAGGCCGCCGAAGGAAGCCGTGAAGACGGAGCCTGGACTGAGTGGGAGACCCTAACATGTTGGGTGCCTGCTAAGGAAAGGTGCTAGAAGGGACTGGGGCCGGTCCAAGGGAGGGAAGTGTGTTGCAGTCAGCAAAGCGGAAAGGAGTTGGATATCTGTATTTTTGTCTTTTATTTTTTTGTATAGATTTGCTGTCCCGGAACTCTGTCTGTAAACCAGGCTGGCCTTGAACTGAGAGAGCTGCCTGCCTCTGTCTCGCAAGTGGTGGGACTACAGGTGTGTGCCACCGCCTCCTGGCAGGAGTGGGAGATCTGAACAGGGCCAGCTTCATGTCCGAACTTTGACAACGGGCATGAAGATGCAGAGTTTGGAGTCTGCCCCACTGGTTTTTGGCTTTGCTTTTGTTCAGTATTTCCTTACTGTGCCCCTTTTCATCCCTTTGGAACAATAATGTATGTTCTGTGAAGTATGTAATCTGTTTTTTTGACTTTGATTGTACAGGGATTACAGTTTAAGAGATTGCCACACGTCTCAGAAGAGACTTTGAACTTTGGAGTTTTAAACATTGTTGAGACTGTGATTGACTGTGAGGACTTTTGGAGTTGGATCGAATGCATTTTCTGCATTTTGCTATGGCTACAAGCCTAGGGGGGGCAGAGAGTAGAATGTGGTAGCTTGAAGGAATGGCTCCCTAGACACACATTTGAAAGTTTAGTCAACAGGAAGTAGAACTGTTTGAAAGAATTAGGGGGTGTGGCCTTGTTGGAGAAAGGGTGCAGGGGGCGGGGCTTTGAGGTTTCCAAAGCCCATCCAGCCCCAGCCTCTCAGCTTATGGATCATGATACAGCTCTCAGCTACTTCTCCAGCTCTGTCTGCGTGCCACCATGCTCCTCGCCATGATGGTAATGAACTAAACTTCTGAAACTGCAAGCAAACCCCCAATTAAATGCTTTCTCTTGTAAGAGTCGCCTTGGTCATGGGGTCTCTTCACAGCAATGGAACAGTGACTAAGACACTGGGGGAGGGGGGTTTCTAGGCTGAGCTGGACCACTGATCTACACACCCAGCCTTTTGTTTTTTGAGGCAGAGTCACAATTTGTGGCCCAGGCCAGCCTTGATTTTTTTTTTTTTTTTTTTTTGATCTCCTTGTGCAGCCTTCTGAATAGCTGGGGTGACAGACTGTGGCCACCATGCCTGATAGTGTGTGTGTGTGTGTGTGTGTGTGTTTGCTGTGTGTGTGTGTGAATGTGTGTGTGTGTTAATTGTGTGTCTGAGTGTGTGTGTGTATGTGTGAGTGTGTGTATGTCTGCCTGTGTGTGCGTGCGTGCAGGTCAGAGGTTGACATCTTCAGTAACAGGCCGCTTTTTTTTTTCTTTTTTTTTTTTTTTTTTTGAGACAGGATTTCTCACTGGCCTGGAGCTCACTGAGGCACAAGCCCCTGGATCCTTCTGTCTCCATTTTCCCAGCACTGAGATTACAGCCATATCCTGACATGTCTGATTTTTACATAAGTTCTAGAATCACATTTAAGTATTTATGTCGCAAGGTATCTTAGTTTATTTCCTGTTGCAGTGACAAAATACCCTGATCCCCCCCAAAAAAAAAAAATTAAGGGAGGAAGGGATGATTTGGCCCAGAATCCTGGGTCTGTGACATCAGGGAAGTGAAGGCATCGGGTCCTGAATCTGCGGGTCAGATACTGTGCACTGGCAGGAGCAGAGAGCAGTGAGTCTATGCATGTGTGCAGCTGGCTCTCTTCTCACGCCTCTCAATCCAGGAGTGCAGGATGGCTCTGTGCCCAGACAGCAATGCTGTCCACAGTAGAGCCCTTCTCACGCCCGTTAGCACAGCCAGCCCCTGCAGACACACCCACAGAGCACCCTGACTGGACAGTTCCTCACCGAGATGCTCAAGATGCTTCCGAATTGTGTCGAGTGCATCACTCAAGGCAAGCGAGTTAGCGACTGAGCATCTCCCTAGCCCCATCCAGACGACCAATATCCACTGTGTCTCAGGACAGCTGACAAAAGCCACAATTCCTCCAGGGGATTCTCCTGTGTAGTGTTGCGCGCCTACCTAGGCCAGCAAGGAAACACGCAACCACCACGACTCTTCTTCAAGCAGTTTATTCAGGATCCTTGTACATCAGCTTCCTCTGCTCCCATCAGCTTACCCTGCTTCTCTCATCAGCTCACCCTGCTTCTCTCATCAGCTCCCGCTGCTTCTCTCATCAGCTTACCCTGCTTCTCCCATCAGCTTACCCTGCTTCTCCCATCAGTTTACCCTGCTTCTCTCATCAGTTTACCCTGCTTCTCTCATCAGTTTACCCTGCTTCTCTCATCAGTTTACTCTGCTTCTCTCATCAGCTCACCCTGCTTCTCTCATCAGCTTACCCTGCTTCTCCCATCAGCTTACCCTGCTTCTCTCATCAGCTCACCCTGCTTCTCTCATCAGCTCACCCTGCTTCTCTCATCAGCTTACCCTGCTTCTCTCATCATCTTACCCTGCTTCTCTCATCAGTTTACCCTGCTTCTCTCATCAGCTTATTCCTCTCCCAGCCCCAGCAAGCCCTTAAATGTGCTCACAGCCCAATCAGCTCATGCCACCTGGTGATCCCGGATAGGCCACAGAAGGAGGAAGCACACCAGATCCGTCAAGCACTTCCAAATAAGGCTTGTTTACAGCTAAGCTCGAACTACCAGGTGCCATCTTGGGGCTGTGGCTTCCCACAGTTCTCCCTTTTATGTTTTAAATGCAACAGGCAAGGGTAGTGGTCTGATCTCTGATGAACAAAGGACATTGTAATGGCCCCACGTCCAGTTATCAGCCAAGCTAGTGCCACACCTGTCCGTATCTTTTCTCAGAGATGGGATTAGGATACCAACCCATATGCAATCAGACTTGCCCTCCGTGAAGTTGCAAGAAGCTAGCCTCAAGTGCAGTACTTCGTCTCGCATCCTGAGTGTGATGACTGCTTAGCCCTTTCAAGCCTGAGGTGATTGCCCTGCCTCCAGGGCTGCGAAGGCTTGTACAATCATGGCATAATTTCTCCTCTGTGTGACCCTCATCCTCCAGATACACCATACGGCAATGAGACTGACTAGGATAAGCACCCCTCACAGGGCAAGCATTCCCACCCATTCTTTCAGATGATTCGTGGCTTGGGTGATCCATGTAGACAGTCCCTCAGCAATGGAGACATCGACCCGGGAGGAATTCACATTCACGATAGAGAGCCTCAGGTTGTGCATCAACTTATCAAAGTCGCCAGACCAATTACCTAAAAGATACTGTCAGAGCTGTTTAGACATATTGGCTGCTAAAGAATAATTCTGGTAGGATACTGCGGTCACACACAAGCCAGTCATCTTCCATTCACAGACCAGTTGTGCCAACTGCCACAGAGCATCAACCTTTTCCTGAACAAGATCAATGCTTTGATTCAGTACCAATTACTACTAAGAAGCCTAGTAAAAACTTGAGCCGAGTGTCTAATTGGCATGGGCTTTGGGAACACCGACAGGATTCCCTTCATGGGTATGTGAACAGTAATTGAGGCCGGCAAGCTCATATAATATAGATAAACAGGAGTGTATCAAAGATGGTACGGCTTTTTTCGCGTTGGGTAGTTCTGCAGGGAGGGTACGTGCCCACTTTGCTAAAGTGCTAACCTTCCGAAGCTTTTAAAGAGCTCTGCTAACAATTCATTGGTGTGTACAAGAGCTGCAATAAAGGTTTACACTGTGTTTTAAAAAATAGGCTGGCTTGGGAGAGAAAAAGAAACAGGATACAATGGTTTAAAAAGCAAAAAGAAAGTAAAATGATGGTTGTGGTGGCGCATGCCATTGATCCCAGCACTTGGGAAACAGAGGCAAACAAATCTCTGTGATTTCAAAGTAAACCTGGTATGGAATGAATTCCAGGACAGATAAAAGTTACACAGAGAAACCCTGTCTCAAAATATATAAAAATAGAAGTAGAAGAAATAGAGTAATAAAAAAGCCACGTAAAAATGGAAAGCACAGAGAAATTTTGGATACTATACCACGATTCTGTTGTCTTTAAATTATTGGATTGCTGAGAAAATAACTACTGATAAAAGAAATGCTGCTAGATTAATTCAATTTATATATTTTAAAAATGCTTTGACTCCAAAATTTATGCCTAAGGACAAGTTACAGGGGAAAAGGATTTCTATTTTTGTTTCCACAGAAAATGAAAAGCTATGGATTCTTTCCAGACTTATGTGGTTTGATCAAGCCAGACCCCCTGAAACAACTCCCCAGGTGATCCAACATTCAAAGCAGTTGAGACAAAACCTTGCAGACTACTGCCAAGATTTCTGCATCTTCTTTGGACCCCCATGACAGCGCCCTCTACCAGCAGGAAGTAGTTTGGAAAGAACGACGCCCAAATTCCCAAATATTGTTTATAAATGTTTGTTTTCATTTAAATGGACTTGGTTATAAATGGCTATAACCACAAGCAATCTTTTTAAAGGTAAAAAGGGAATTATGGTATAGATATGAATACTTTGCTTTGAAATGGATTTTCTTTTATTGATACAATTTAAGGTCAAATTTGTGATGTGTATATTTCTCCTCTTGTTTAGGTATTATGTTTATATAGCTCATTGGAAAATGTAATGTATAATTAATACAGATTAGAGAATTACCTATGATAGTCAAAACTTAGAGTTAAGTTAGTTAGGATTTCTAGATATGCAGAGATGTATTTGAGATGGATAGGCATTCTTCAAGCCTTTCAAAGACCTACAGAATATGGCATTTAAAATGATTTAGGGATTTTCTTGACAATGAGGCACAACTGCTCCTGGTAACACCACCTGCATCAAAAAGGAAGATGGACATTGAAGAAACTCGTTATGAAGTTTGCTCCTAATATGGCAAGACTAGCCATTTGAGCAAGGTACTTCTCTTGTCTAGACTGTTTGATTTTATGTTGTAGAAACTGGACATGCAGGACCCACAAAAAGGTGACTGCTGATGCAAGATGAACATTGCTATAGGATTCCTGCTTCATGGAAGAGGCTGCCAGACAGCCAGACAGTCTACAGGACAGAGAGAAGTTCTTGCCTTGTCGAGGAGTCTGGACACACACTATGGCCTATGGGCTGAAGATGGAACATTACAGAAGAACTTCGGGTGACTGACCAGGCAGTGAGTTGTCTCTGTCATTTCTAGAATTTATATATTATCCTTCTGTGGTCTTTGAAGGAGTTGAAGACAGATAGTTATGGTTATATGATTAAATTAAATCTTGATAAGAGGACCCACAGCTGATCCGCTTTCATCTCGCCAATCAACATCACCATCATCAGCATCAGGTGAATCAACCTGCAACATGCCCTAATATGTTGAATGTAAAAGGGCTGTAAAAGCCTCCACATTAAGTCTTGCTGCTGTATTATGTATGGCTGAATAGGGATATTTACCTCTACCTTCCCCGCCATTTGTGGCATGACATAGTCTTTATCTTAGCCCCTAAATAATTAATGACACTACCCAACTGGACCTTTTCTGAGACAAGCTGTTTTATCAAGGGCATGGCCGTATCAGGGTCTCCAAATACCCTCACAGCTGCCTCCACTATTCTGGCCACAAAAATCAGAAAACTTTTCAACAGCCTTGCAGCATTTTTGATTCTCTAGGCAGCTGCAAACAAGTTTCCAAACAGGCCTCGTCCCTGAAGTCAACGTTCCCTGTGTCCAGGAAAAATCTAGATCCTTCCCAAGTTTGTCCCAGCAGCTGGTACTTACATTGCCCGCGATGGCAAACCAGGGAGCTACCGTCTCAACTTCCCTAAGAAACCTTTCTAATGTGCTTTTCTTTAGTTTCTACCCTTTTATTTCCTTTTTACCTTTAAAAAGATTGCTTGTGTCATTAACCAGTTATAACCAAGCCCACTTAAATGAAAACAAACATTTATGAACAATATTTGGGAATTTGGGTGTTGTTCTTTCTAAACTACTTCCTGCTTGTAGGGGGCACTGTCATGGGGGTCCTAAGAAGATGCATAAATCTTGGCTGTAGACATTGCTTCAGGGGGTCTTGCTTGATCAAACCACATTAATCTGGAAGTAATCCACAGCTTTTCATTTTCTGTAGAAACAAAAATAGAAATCCTTTTCCCCAGTAACTTGTCCTTAAGCTTAAATTTTGGAGTCAAAGCATTTTTAAAATATATAAATTGGATTAGTCCAGCAGCATTTCTTTTATCAGTAGTTGTTATTTTCTCAGCAATCAAATAATTTAAAGACAGCAGAATCGCGTATAGTATCCAAAATTTCTCTGTGCTTTCCATCTTTACATGGCTTTTTAATTATTTTATTATTCTATTTCTTCTATTTTTACATATTTTGAGACAGGGTTTCTCTGTATCACTTTTATCCTGGATTTCCCTCTGTGGACCAGGTTTACTTTGAAATTACAGAGATCTGTTTGCCTCTGCCTCCCGAGTGCTGGGATTAATGGCGTGTGCCACCACACCCATCCATTCTACTTCATTTTTTCTTTTTTAAACCTTAGTCCAAACCTGGAACTTCATCGCTCCTTACCGGAGACCTTATCGCCTCTTTACCGAGGACCTTAGCTTGGTCCAAACCTACCTGGGACTTTCCAGTTGACTGCTCTGACTGCAGGAAGTTCTAAGCCGTTCACCCATGGAGTGGTTCCCCGTATGGACTACCACTGTTGTGGAGAGGTCCCCGTACGGGCCACCACTTGTTCCACGCCTACCTCGGCCAGCAAGGAAACAAACAACCACAACTCTTCTTCATGTAGTTTATTCAGGATCCTTGTACACCAGCTTTCTCTGCTCCCATCAGCTTCTGTTTCTCCCATCAGCTTACCCTGCTTCTCTCATCAGCTTACACCTCTCCCACCCCCAGCAAGCCCTTAAATGTGCTCACAGCCCAATCAGCTCATGCCACCTGGTGATCCCGGATAAGCCACAGAAGGAGGAAGCGCACCAGATCCACCAAGCACTTCCAAATAAGGCTTGTTTACAGCTAAGCTCGAACTACCTGGCATCCAGCCAGGTGCCATCTTGGGGCTGTGGCTTCCCACAGTGTAGTACATTTTAGATTCTTATGTCTAAATCTGCACGTAAACCCCTGACATATGTCCAGATTGGTCTGTATTGTTAATTTCCAGTTGGCTTGACTGAGATGGGACTCAGGTAGTTCATACAAGGGCCGCAACTCATGTCTCCTGGGGCTCTCCCAGTCAGTACTCACCCTGGACCATCTTTGCACTTGGCACTTTGCTGGATGCAAGGGCAAGAACATGGAGTCGGAGGCTGGGAAGATCCCGGTGCTTCCTGTTCTTGCAGAGGACCCAAGTTCAGTTTTTATCACTCATGCTGGGTGGCTGTCAACTTCCTCCAGCTCCAGAGGATCTGGGGCCTCTTCTGGGTTCCACGAGTATGTCACACAAAATTAAAAATAAAATAAAATTTAAAACTACAACAATAACAAAACATATTGAGGCTGTGGCGAAGATGGGGGTTCTGTCCCACCAGGTCCCACCGCCCTTCAGCCCCAAATAAGCACCCAGACACACATTAATTATTGCACTGTTGGCTGATGGCTAGGGCTTCTTACTGGCCAGCTCCCTCTTAATTATTAACCCATTTCTGTTAATCTAAGAGTTTTCATGTGGTCCAGACCTGTCACTCCTTCCTCTGATACAGGGCATCTCCTCACTCTCCAGCATTCTCCCGGTCTCCTAGCCCCACCTATCTTCCTGCCTCTACTGGCCAGTCAGCTCATCAACCAATAAGAGAAGCATATATACAGAAGATCATCCCTATCACTGTGGACTGGGTATGGTGGTGCACACCGGAGCACTCAGCAAGTCGAGGCAGGAGGGTGGGCATGAGTTCAAGGCCAGCCGGGGTTGGAGATGAGACCCTGCCTCTAAACACCATGAAAAGGGTTGGAGATGGCTCAGTCTGCGAAGTGCTTGCTGTGCTAGGATAAGGTCCTAAATTTAGTTCCCAGAACTCATGTATGTTATGGGAGGTTCCTCTTCCCCCCCCCCCGCCGGCTGCCGCAGGTCCTGCCACCATGGTCCCGCCACCATGTGAGCCCCAAATAACACTCAGAGACTCTGTATTTGATACAATCCTGTTGGCCAGTTACCATTTTTGTTTATGGGCCAGCTTTGTCTTAACTATTAACCCACTTCTACTTATCTAAGTATTTCCACGTGGTCATCTTATGGGAAGCCTCGGCGGGCATCTTCCTTCTTCCCTGGCTACATCTCGACTCCTCCTTCCCACTTCCTCTTTCCTCCTTGTCTCCTAGCCCCGCCTATCTTGCTATCTCATTGGTCACAGTGCTTTATTAACCAGTATGAGAAACATATATACAGAATAACATCTCCCATAATCTCCTCTTTTCTGTCTAAAATAAAAAGAAGGGGTTTAACCTTAACATAGCAAAATATATCATACAACAGTTATCAAATAAAAATCACAGTAAACAATATTTAGTCCATTAACATTTTGTAAGACTTAAAGAAAATATCATCTATCCTATCTTAGTGAGTCTAAAGTCCTATATGTAACTTATCTTTAATCCTAACTAAGGAAAACTATAACCATAACTACCTGTCTTTAACTCCATCAAAGACCACAGAAGGATAATATATAAACTCTAGAAATGACAGAGACAACTCATTGCCTGGTCAGTCACCCGAAGTTCTTCTGTAAAGTTCAATCTTCAGCCCATAGGCCATAGTGTGTCTCCAGACTCCTCAACAAGGCAGGAAACTTTAAACTGTCCACCTGTATTGATAGTGTGTCAGTCATTTTTCTCTGTGTCCTGCAGAATGTCTGGCTGCCTTTTCCATGAAGCAGGAATCCTGTAGCAATGTCCATCTTGCATCAGCAGTCACCTTTTTGTGGGTCCTGCATGTCCAGTTTCTACAACATAAAGTCAAACAGTCCAGAAGAGCAGTACCTTGCCCAAATGGCCAGTCTTGACATATTAGAAGCAAACTCCATAACACGTTTCTTCGATGTCCATCTTTCTTTCTGACACAGAAGCAGTTGTGCCTCCCTGTCAAGAAAAATCCTAAACCATTTTGAATGCCATATTCTGTAGGTCTTTGAAAAGTTTGAAGAATGCCTATCCATCTCAAATACATTTCTGTATATCTAGAAATCCTAACTAACTTAACTCTAAGTTTTGACTATCATAGGTAATTCTCTAATCTGTACTAAATTATACATTACATTTTCCAATGAGCTATATAAACACAATACCTAAACAAGAGGAGAAATATACACATCACAAAATTGACCTTAAATTGTATCAATAAAAGAAAATCCATTTCAAAGCAAAGTATTCATATCTATACCATAATTCCCTTTTTACCTTTAAAAAGATTGCTTGTGGTTATAGCCATTTATAACCAAGCCCATTTAAATGAAAACAAACATTTATAAACAATATTTGGGAATTTGGGTGTCGTTCTTTCCAAACCACTTCCTGCTGGTAGAGGGCGCTGTCATGGGGTTCCAAAGAAGATGCAGAAATCTTGGCAGTAGTCTGCAAGGCTTTGTCTCAACTTCTTTGAATGTTGGATCACCTGGGGAGCTGTTTCAGGGGGTCTGGCTTGATCAAACCACATAAGTCTGGAAAGAATCCACAGCTTTTCATTTTCTGTGGAAATAAAAATAGAAATCCTTTTCCCCAGTAACTTGTCCTTACGCTTAAATTTTTGAGTCAACGCATTTTTAAAATATATAAATTGAATTAATCCAGCAGCATTTCTTTTATCAGTAGTTATTTTCTCAGCAACCAAATAATTTAAAGACAACAGAAGCATGCATAGTATCCAAAATTTCTCTGTGTTTTCCATCTTTACGTGGCTTTTTTATTACTCTATTTATTCTACTTCTATTTTTACATATTTTGAGACAGGGTTTCTCTGTATAACTTTTATCTGTCCTGGAATTCATTCCATACCAGGTTTACTTTGAAATCACAGAGATTTGTTTGCCTCTGTTTCCCGAGTGCTGGGATTAATGGTGTGCGCCATTACACCCATACATTCTATTTCATTTTTTCTTTTTTAAACCATTGTACGCTGTTTCTTTTTCTCTCTAAAGCCAGCTTATTTTTTTAAAACACAGTGTAAACCTTCATTGCAGCTCTCGTACACATCAATGAATTGTTAGCAGAGCTCTTTAAAAGCAAGGCGGTTTTTTGCCACTTATGCTAATTTTGGAAACCTCCCTTAAAGGAGCCGTGCAAATCTCTGTCTACAGCAAAACAAATCCAACCAAGAAAATGCTGCTACCAAGAAGTCTTGCTAGTCTCTGCTCCCTTGTTTCTAAAAACTATTTTTTAAGCTTTTGTTAAGTTTTAAGTGAAAGTTCTCAGTTCCACTTCTGATACCATTATGTTACAGCAGGTTATTCCCGCCGGCCTCCCGGTCCTGCCGCCATGGTCCCGCTGCCACATGAGCCCCAAATAACACTCAGAGACTCTGTATTTGATACAATCCTGTTGGCCAATTACCATTATTGTTTATGGGCTAGCTCTGCCTTAATTATTAACCCATTTCTACTTATCTAAGTATTTCCACGTGGTCGTCTTATCGGGGAGCCGCGCGGCAGGCGTCCTCCTCCTTCCCCGGGCTACATCTCCACCCCTCCCTACTACTTCCTCTTTCCTCCTCCCGGTCTCCTAGCCCCGCCTATCTTGTTTCCTATTGGCCACAGGGCTTTATTAACCAGTATGAGAAACATATATACAGAATAACATCTCCCATCACATGTTAAACAAAACAAAACGGGCAGGAGAGATGGCTCAGCAGTTCTTGCCCAAGACCTGAGTTTGGTTACCAATCAATCCCCAGGTCAGGCAGGCAATAGCCCCTCTTTAGTCCAGCTTCAGAAGATCTGCTGCCCCCTCCTGGCCTCTGCAGGCACTGCATGCATGTGGCATACACAAAGACACAAATAAATCTGGGAAACAAAGCAGGTGTGGTGATGCAGACTGGCAATCCCAGCACCATCCAGGCAGAGACAGGCAGGCCCCTGGAGCTCATGGACCGACCAACCTAGCCGGCTCGGTGAGCTCCGGTTCAGGGAAGGATTCTGTCTCAAAACAAGGCGAGCAGTGCCTTATGAGTGGCGCCCGAGGCTCACCTCTGACCTCCACACACATACGGACATGCATGTAAACATACGGTTGAGTGAGTAGCCCTCACACTGCCCAGAACCGTGCTGACTACCGATTGTATGGTATTGTGGAATTAACTGTGTAATTGTGCCTGTCTGGAGAGCAAAGCACAGAGCGTGCGCGTGGGAGACATTCTGTAGCACTCTCAGGGAGCTAGGTCAGCTCAGCCTCGCGTGAAGCAAGGTGTGACCAAGTGGCATGACATGATGAGACATGTTCGTTACCAGAGAAGTATAGTCCTAGAACCTTCAGTGGGGGCCTGGTAGAGCACCTGCCTAACATCATGAAAGGCCCCAGGTTTGATCGCAGCACCATCAATGAGTCCCTTGGCACATCACAGAGACACATTCTGGAAATCTTTGCGTGAAGTACATCAGAGCCAAAAGGCAGGAAAGAGGCGGTAAGGCGGAGCACTCGTTAAAAATCATATTCTAACCTGGGGTGGTGGAAAGAAAGGATAAAAGGGAACAGAAGTAGCCGGGTGTGGTGGCCCACCCCCCTAACCTAGCATTCAGGAGGCAGGGGCAGGCAGATCTCTAAGTTCGAGGACAGCCTGCTCTATAGAGTGAGTTCCAGGACAGCCAAGGCTACATAGTGAAACTCTGTCTTGGAAAACAAAACAGTAACACAACAACAACCAAATGCAGATTCTAATCCTGTTGGGCCTTGGAATGTCGCCTTCAAACAAGGTCTGTGTACTGGGTCTAGAAGACCAAAGGGAGAAAGGGAGTGTTTTCTTTCAAATGCAAGGTGCAGCATCTGGGGTCTGTAAGCACGGGGTGCTGAGGTAAGATACCCAGAAGCTCTGAGCCAGGAGAGGCTTTTTCAGGAGGATGGTTTCAATACAGGCTTCCTCTGTATAATTGTCCTGGCTGTCCTGGAACTCACTCTGCAGACCAGGGTGGCCTGGAACTCACAGAGATCCGCCTGCCTCTGCCTCCCAGGTGGTGGGATTAAAGGCGTGGCCACCACTGCCCTGCAGTTTCTGCTTTGGACATCTGTGTGTGTAGCCCCTGCCATGATATAACCTCACAGGGCTCTCATCTCAGTGTGCCCTGCTCTAGTGGCCCTATCTGGAGTTGATGTCAAGGGTAATTGTTTCTGCCAGGAAGGACATCCTGCAGCCCTGACTGTCATAGGCAACTCTTCTCTCCTCTGCCTTGAAATACAGCAACACAAAGGAGTCAGACTTTAATTCGTCTCAGAGTAGGTTCTGGGATGCTTGTACTCTGCAAGACGACAAGGCCCAGGCTCCTTCTACATTGTTGCTCAGCCGATCTCAACATGGCAGAAACCGGGCTACTGCTCCATTTGCATCCCAGCCAATCTGAAGGAAGGAAGGAAGCGAATATCAAAGATGTTTCCTTTCTTCCTTCTTTCCCCCCCACATCTTCCTTCTCCTCCGTTTCTTCTTTCTCCTTCCCTCCCTCTTCCCCGCATCTTCCCCGTGAAGCTCAGGCTGGCCCCAAAGCCACAGTGTAGACCAGACTGCCTTTGAGCTTACGGCAAACTCCCTGCCCCAGCCTGCCTAGTGCTGCAATGACAGATACGCACGCTACCGCACCCGGCAGATAATATAGACGGCTCACCCCGTTGGTGAGAACTTGGTTGCCAGGCCACAAAGGAGCCGGTCAGGGAGGCCAGACAGCTTTGCGTCTGTACAACCCTAGGGCTGAAGTAAAGAGGGGAAGCAGGGCCTGTGTATCACGCACTAGCCAAGAAAGAGGAGAGGTAAAGGAAAAAGAACGCTGATGTAAGAAGGGGTCACCGTGAGAAACTTACAAGCCAAGTTTCCGACCAGCAGGCTGGACCTCGGTGTTGATTCTGGGCAGAGCTGAACCTAATGAGGGACCGGGGTCTGGGAGCCAGAGTGGATTTTGTAGCTTCCCATGGTGTCTCGGAGACTGGCCTCTAAGATCTAGCTTTCTGGGGTGCTGTGCACAGTGCTGGATTATTCTCTTCTGAGGACAGCCGTGGCTGGCAAGGGTCCTTGGCAGGTGACACTGGGTTCTCTTGTCCCTAGGCTCCATCCTTCTGGATCTGGAGACTACAGAGGAGTCCATGGCTCGGAGCCTGGGCAGGCCTGTCAAATCCTCGTGAGTACCCCCGTCTCCCTGACCTCTGACTTCAGCTCCTGCAGAGGTGGCAGCAGCAGCCCCTGACTTGAGAGGCCCCTGCTTCCCTCCTCCCCTCCCCCTCCTCCAGAAAGCAGTACCTGCGCCAGGTCATCTCAGAGTACGAGGCACTGGATCGGGAGCTCCCATGTATCAGGAAGTTTTCGGCACCGCCCTCTGCCCAGCCTCTCTGCCTCTGCATGGAGACTTCGGTGAGAGACCACCAGCTCTCTGCGTGGTTTGGCTTGGGCAGTGAGAGGATCACCTGGTCAGAACTGAGGTGGCCAGTGTTTAAGATCAGGTTACGGGTCAGGCATGATACTGTGCATCTGTCAGCCCAGCACTCTAGAGGCAAAGACAGGAGGAGCAGGAGATCGACGCCAGCCTCTATTACATAGTGAGTTTGAGGCTAGCAGGGCTATCCGAGCTCCTGTCTGTCTGTCTGTCCGTCCGTCTGTCCGTCCGTCCGTCCCTCCCTCCGTCCGTCCCTCCCTCCCTCCCTCCCTCCCTCCCTCCCTCCCTCCCTCCCTCTCTCTCTCTCATACACACACACACACACACACACAGAGCGCACATCTGCTTGTGTCTGATATTAACAGCTATGAGGTACCTCTTTGGGTGTTTGTGTGATTTACTTTGTCATGGGATCGCTGTCCTCATTTCTTGGGGACAAGGCCCCACCCCATCTCTCCTCTCCTTTGTGCCTTTGAGGAAGGGATCCCAATGTGCCCTCTTACCACCTCGGCCACAGCCGATCTCTTTGGAGTTCCGAAGCTAAGCAGGCCTAGTGAGTACACAGGTGGGAAGAGGCCCTTCAGCCGCTTGCAGGCACACTAATGTCTGACAGGTGGCAGTCAGAGGAGGTCAGTTCTCCCCTCCCCCCCTTTATGTGGGTTATGGGGGTTGAACTAAAGTCATCAGGACTGCACAGCAAGCACCTTTACCCACTAAACTATAATGTCAGCCCATCTTCATTGTTTTTTTAATGCTTGGACAACTGTTTCCTCCCCTTCCGCCCTGTGACCAGCTATCAACACATCTCCTGAAACAACTTCCTCTGAGCCTTCCGATAACTGCATGATAACCTTAACACGATATCATAGGTCCAAATTCTGGCAAGAATCTTCCAGAATTTTAAGGCATCATTTACTGCTGGTTTCTGGAGTGGTGAAACTGTAATCATTCTGGTTTTTGAGAACGCCCTCGAGTGGCAGGCAGATAGATGTCTTCATACCCGAGAGACACCTGTGGTCTCCCCTTTGACAATAGTTACAGAACCTAGTGGCTCTGCAGGTGGAGTCTGGGCCAGGCTCCAGCCAGGGTGATAAGGGCTGAAGCTGTGTGCACCCACACGCAGGAGGATTTCACGCATCTGGAGGTGCTGGAGGCTCTGGAGGCCGAGCTGCCCGGGGCCATGGAGAGTGGGCGTGTGAGCAGTATCCGGTATGAGAACATGAATGTCATCTGCGGGACCGCGGGCCGCAGGGACAGGTGAGCCCAGGCATGGGCGTGGTCTAGGGTAAGCGGCTGGTGGACAGAACTGGGAGGGTGTAGCCAGGGTCTTAGCAAGTGGAGCTGAGAGGAGGAAGTGAGGGATGGAGTCTAGGGTGCCGAGGTGGAGGAGAAGACACAGTAAGCACGGGGAGGGGCGGGGCCTAGAGTAGGAGGCCGGTGGGCAGGGTTAGAGTGAGGGGTGGGGCTGAGGGTAACTGGGACACTGGAGCCTGGAGAAGGTGGAGTCAAGGTGAGGGGGGTCACTGAGGTTTTAGGACCAGAGCCACCCATAGGGGAGGGTCCTCAGCTGAGCGGCGCTTTGGGCCGAATGAGAATGATGGAATTGAGGGGGCGGGCCTGGGCTGAATGGCATTTCTTGCCGAATCGGATAAGGACGGCAGCGAGACTGGGGCCTGGCGCATCTTCGGTGAGGTGAGCGAGGACTGGGCAGCAGAGACGGCCGCGAGCGAGGCGGTCAGGCCGAGTCCCAGTGACGTCCCTGGCATTCGCCTCGCCCGCAGGTGGCTCATCACCGTCACAGACTTCCAGACGCGCTCGCGCCTGCTGCGCTCCGGGCTCAGCCTCCGCGGAATCGCGCACCCGCTGGTGCGCCACGACGACCTGCTGCTGGGCGACTACCGCCTTCACCTGCGCCGATCCCTGGTCCGGCGGCGCATGCTGGAGGCTCTGGGAGCCGAGCCCGTCGAAGAAGATTGACGCGGGGCGGGGGCGGGTCCCAGCTGCGCCCCGCCCCCAGGCCCGGCGAATCCAAGGGGCGTGGCCTCCCTAGGAAGGAGGCGGGGCCGGCTCGAGGGGGTGGATACTGTGAGTTTAATTATAAAGAATGACCTGATACAAAAGCCATTTCTCTCAGCAAAGTCTCGTTGGGCGTGGGGCGGGGCGGGTCTCCGCCGTCGTCCACCTTCAGGTCACACCCCATTCCTGCGATCCCGCGGGAGCCCAACTCCTTTCTCGTCCCCTCCCACCCCCTTGGAAGACAGTTCTAGGGCTTTTATTTCAGGAGTTTGTTTTTCCCCCGTTAGGATTTGTGTGTGTTCTAGGGGTTTTTTTTTTAATTTTTATTTTGCTTTGTATATTTTTTCTTTTGCTATTGTTTCTCTTTTTGCTTCGTCTTTCCTCTCCACCCCGCTCCCCCATCCAGCCCCTCCCCTTCCCTCTCCCCACTCCGTCCCCCACCCCCGAACCCCACCCCCTACTCCCTTCCCAACCCCGCGGCACCCATCCGGAATTAACAAGCCCTTGATAGACGGGCGCCGCGCAGGCCCCCTGCGGACGGGGGGCATCCGACCAGGGGGAGGGGGTGGGTAGGGGCCCAGCGCCACCTCCTCTCCAGTCCTTGCCACCCCTCCCCCCCTCCCGCGACCCTCCCACAAGGTTCCCTGCATTTCCCTGACGTGGTGAGGGGAGGGGGTTGGCCTTCCCCCTGGTGGACGGAGCGCCCCCGGGGCCCTGGGGGCAGCTTTAGGGAACAGGCTAGGGGGAAGGGAGCTCCCTTCTTTGGCAGCTGAACGTGGGGGGAACCTGAGGGCGATGCCCTTCCCTCTTTTGCCCACTGCAGGGGAGGAGGCTACCTAGGGGAGGTGGCTTTAAATTCCCAAGCCCCAGAAGCAGGGAGAGGGTTACGTGCAGGGGAGGGAGGAGCCATGCTGGAAGAATGGGGAGGGGTAATTGGGAGAGTAGAAAGGGCTGGAGGAAAGGATCTTCGTGCAAAAAGGACAGACAGACGGATAGATGGATGGATGGTCTGAGTGACAGCCTAGTGAGCAGGGAGCCAGCGTGCACGCGCAGGGTCTCCTCTCTCTAGGAACAGCAGGAGGAGGTGAGCAAAGACCTAGGGGGGTGCAGGAACAGAGGGGGAGAAGACAGGCTAAGAGTGCATAAGAAGAGTTTGCAACCGAAAAGAGACCAGGCTCTGCAGGGCAACTGGGGACAGTCACCCAGAAAGACCACAGCAGCGCAGCAAGCACATTCCATACCTGAGCACAAAAAGAAGAAGAAGAAGAAGAAGAAGAAGAAGAAGAAGAAGAAGAAGAAGAAGAAGAAGGAAGGAAGAAAGTAAAAGTTCCTGGGGAGAAGCAAAAGGTCTTGAGAGGGCAAGTGTGCAGAGGACGCATGCAAGAGGGCACAGGAACGGAAGGATGAAAGTGAACGGAAGCAGCCTGTTGGTGGCGACGGCGGCGGCGCACGCCTTTAATCCCATCACTTGGGAAGCAGAGGCAGGTGGATCTCTGAGTTTGAGGCCAGCCTGGTCTACAGAGTGCGTGTCAGAGACAGCCAGGGCTACAGAGAGAAATCCTATCTCAAAAAAAAACAGAGAGAGAGAGAGAGAGAGAGAGAGAGAGAGAGAGAGAGAGAGAGAGAGAGAGAGAGAGAGAGAGACAGAGAGAACCCTGGCCCATGAAGGTGCAAGGGATATGCTAAGTGTCAGACAGGAAAGAATGCCATCATGATAGGGTGCCGGACAGGAAAGCGTCCCCAAGTATGAAATGGAGGTAAGTGTGTTGAGAGTGTACAAGGTTAGAGCAGAAAGAAGGGTGGCGAGGGCTACAGGAGTATGCTGGGTCTGCGAGAAGAGGAAGAGGTCCCATGTGTGTCTGCAGCATGGGTCCAGGGTGGGCAGTCAGAGAAATAAAGGGTGCAATCTACCCCTCCCCCCAAGCAGAAAGGATACAGAGAGCAAGCTAGCAAAGGCGGATGGCGCTTGAGAGAGAGAAAAGAACGCAGCGTGTTAGGGAGCCGAGATGGCCTTGCAGGCCAGAGGTGTGCAAGACAGCCAGGGGGCAAGCTTGTGCAACAAAGCAGCCAGGGAGCGGAGCCGGCGTGCAAGAGGCAGGGGGCGGGGCAGCTGAGAGTGCCTAGGGGAGGGGGAGGGGCCTGGCGAGGTGGAAAGGGTTATTAGAGGGGCGCAAGTGATGGAGGGCACACCTTCCCCTGCGGTCTGGGGGCAGCCCCCACCGGTCAGGCTCCGGGCTGACCCTCTATGGCTCTGTCCGCCCCCTCCCCAGTCGACCTTCCCTCCTCCTCGGTACCCCGTGTCCTTTGCAGATCCCCCCTCTACTCCTCTCGCAGTCCGTTGTCAGCTGCCCACCTCTTGTGAGGTGCCAGTGTCTGGCCTGCATCCGGTCCACGCGGGGACCTCAGTCAGGCCTGGGGAGATGGGGCAGGGCACAGTTTTAGCAGAATCCCTGGCCCCCTAATGGGGTGGGGAGAGAATGATGGTCAGAGGGGTCAGAGGTCAAGAGGTCAGCGGGCTCAAGGGTCCTCTGGACGGGCTGGTCCGTCCAAGCCAGCCATCACCTCTCCAGGAAAAATTTGAGAGCCCGGTCAATGTTCATACGGTGGCCCACCCTGGTCACGCCCAGGTCCACATAGTCCTCCTTGGTCAAGGCGGGCAGGTGGGAGCCATCAATCTCATGGTCCAGGAACTGGGCTCGGTGCTCTGATAAGCCCAGCCACTCCAGCCAATCGGCGACGTCAAACTTGGTCCAGAACCCCAGAGGCTTGGCGCCAAATGGCTTGTCCGGGGGCAGCGAGAGCAGGCGGGTGGGTGACAGGGAGCGAGAGGCCCCCGACAAGGCTCCTCCGAGCCCCCCAGGTATCCCGGGGTGGGGTGGCACAAAGACGGGAGCAAACGGGTCAGCCGAGCCTCCTGCCCCTCCGGTCGGGGAGCTACGGATGTCGAAGAGGCCCGGGTAGAGGGGTCCTGAAGGCAGGATGGGCAAAGAAGAGGGTCTGGGCGCTGGGCTGACCTTGTGATCCGAGGCAGGCAGCAGCGAGGGGCTCGGTGCCCGGCGGAGCAAGGGGGGGGCGCATCTCAAATTCCACGCCCTGCAGATGTCGGGTGGAAGCTGAGGCGGATGAGGCTGAAGGCGATGTCGCCCCTGGGGCTGCAGCTGCTGAAGAAACCCCAGATCCGGTGGGGAGCGGAGGCAGAGGGGATTTAGGCCAGTTCTGAAAGATGCTGCTGCTGGGTTTGGAGAGGAGGGAGGTCTGGGAGTCTTCGGAGAGCCTGCAATGTGACAAGGGGTGGGAGGAGGGGCCGGGGTGAGGGAGAAGGGTTGGGGGGAAGTGTCGAGGGCAAGGGTGAAAAAGAGGCAGAAGTCATGATTCAGAGGGAGAGACACAAGGGCGGGGCAGAGATGGAGAAGATGGGACGGTGGAAGGGAGGGTCAGATGGATGTCAGGAGAGAGGACAGGGAGAGGGTGACAGCCAAGAGAGATGGAAGAAAAAGAAGCATTAAGTGACAGCAATGACACCCGCCACTTGCTGCAGCTCATGTGTGTCAGGCATCGTTCTGAAGGCTTTCTGGATCACATCTCAATTTAATCCCCACAACAGCCCTGGTGGAAGGTTACTATTACCATCAAGAGCACAGAGAGCTTAAGAAACTTGCCTAAGGACACACAGCCAGGGAGTGGCAGAGCCCAGTTAGAAGTCACCAAAGTCTGAGCTCTTAACCACTACTCTATACTGCCTTTTTTTTTTTTTTTTTTTTTTTTTTTTTTGGTTACGGTCAGTTATAGCAGAGTGGAAGACAGGGAGACAGAAACAAAACAAAACAAACAAAAAGAGGGTGGGCATTCAAGGGGGAGAGAGATGGAAGGGGATGGGGACAGAGAACAGAGAGAGAGAGGTGAAGAGAAGGAGATGAAAAAGAGAAGAAACAAGGGGAGAAAGAGGTTCCCCTCATCCCTTGAGCTCCCTTCAGCATGGCCACACCCCACTAGGTGGCTCGCTGCTCTCCCACACAGTCTGCTGACCCTCTCTGAGACTCTTAGGTTTTGTCAGAGCAGCACCTACAGCCTAGCTGTGGGTGCTGCTCAGTGGTAGAGCCCTTCTCTGCCTAGAATCCACCAGTGAGGGACTGGCGGTGTGGCATCTGAACTTTAATACACTAGGAGCAAGGTGGGCTCTGGGTCTGCCTTGAACTGCCGACTGTGGCCCCCTCACCTCATCCAGAAGGGCTGAACACCTAATCATGCATTTGATACACGCAGCATCCTCCCGTCCACCCGTGAAGAGTAATGAGTGGATTGTTTCACATCTCCAAAGCCTACTAAATCCGCACTGGAAAGTTAGCTACAGGGAACAGACTTACAGTGCACTATAGACAGGGAGGAAGGGTTTCAGACTCCCCTCACTGCATCTGAGCAGAAGACGGTGGCTTTCCCTGAGACTGGCCACTGCACGCACGTGGCTTTCCCTGAGACTGGCCACTGCACGCACGTGGCTTTCCCTGAGACTGGCCACTGCACGCACGGGTCTCTGCTCCAAAGAGACCACAGCTCAGAAGTACTTGGGTAATGAGAGCGCAGGCCTATGCCTTCCCATCTAGTGGGTGCTAGGCTCTCCAAAGATGCCCTGCCCTCCTCCATCATGTTGATAGCAAGGGCAAAAGTTAAGTTTTGTCCCAATCCCTTTCAAATAGGCACCGTGTCCCCTCCTTCTATGGAGAGGTATCATCCGCTGGCTGCCATGAAGAGCCACACCGTCACCTAATGCATTGTTGTTGTTGTTAACATTTTGTATCTAGGCTTGGTGGTTTGGCTCTGTCATTCCAGTTACTGGGGAGGTTGAGGCAGGAGGATTAGAAGTCTAAAGTTGGTTCTCTCCTCCAAAGAGAGCTCAAGGCCAGCCAAATACCTTAGTTAGGTCCTGGCTCAAAACATAACAAGGCTGGGGATGTTGCTCAGTGATTGAGCCCCTGCCTACAATCCCCAGGAAGAGGCCAGGGTGTGAGTCTCTGGTAGAACAGCTGACTAGACTCCCCGGTGAGGGGCTGGGGCCATGGCTCAATAGTTGAACACTTGTTTAGCATTCCTGAAGCCCTAGGTTTGACCCCCAGAACCATCAAAAACAAAATAAAAACATGTAGCCATTCATCTTGGGCCATGGGTTATGGTGACCATGGAGCTGAAACTGCTTCTTAGAGGTCCGATTCCTGCAAGACAGCCCAGTTCGTTTTCTGTAACTTCGAGGCTCTTTGGGGACCTTGGGCTCCAGTACCTGCCATAGCCACCCGCCAGCCGCCAGCCACAGGTGTCTGCTCACCTCTGCCGCTGCAGGGAGGAGGTCCTCTCTGGGATGTAACTGGTTCCTCCGTGGTGGCTGTCTGTGCTGCCCCCGCTGCCTCCCCGAGCCCAAGGCAGAGCTCCTCCCGCGGCGGAGGACCCACCAAACTGCTGGAGCTTGGAGCTGAGTTCGCTGATGATGCTGGCTTTGACCGTGGCCAAGGCAGAGGCCTGAGGCTGGGGCAGGGGCCCTGGCAGGGGTGGTGGTGGGGGTCCCGGGCCCTCCTCCCACGGTAGCAGCTTCCGAGGCAAGGACGAGGCGGTGGGCAAAGGTACAGGCGGGACTTCTGGCTCCACCGCCACGGGAGCGCCCGCCACACCTGCCGTGGAAGGTCCGGAGCAAGCACTCAAGGCCAGCAGCCCGTCTGTTCCAGCTCCGGTCACAGAGACCGTGGGACTGGTGGGGGTGACAGGATCTCGGAGGCCCCCACCGGGGCCAGGTCTCAAATTTCCGCCGGCCCCAAGCGCCCGGCCCCGGAGTTTGGAGGGAGTCATGAGCTGTGGGGGGTACGGTGGGCCAGGAGTCCCACTGCCCCCGAAGGCCTGGCCATCCAGGTAGGCAACATAGGTATCCAGGAGCTCCGTCCCACTGGCCACCCCGGCCCCGCTCCCAGCCACTCCCCCGGTGTTGCCTCCTCCTTCGGCCGACAAACTGCTGAGTGTGGACGCGCTGCTGATGGTCTCCAGCGGGTGGTCACTACTGCTCCGACTGTCCACTTCCTCAATTCCGGAATCCGTGCCGGGTGGGGGATCAGGGCCTGGCTGAGGGGCTGGGGGAGCTGGGGCTGCTGGAGCTGGCGGGCCTGGAGCAGGAGTATCCCCAGGAGCCGCGGGAGCCCCCTGGGTCAGCGTGGCCACTTCGCTGTCGTAAGAGGTCAGGCTAGAGGCGGTGGAGTCCAGGGTGGGAGGGCTGCGGCCACAGCCGGGGGTGGGGCGGCGGGTAGAGGGGTGGCCGGGGAGGGAGGGTCAGGCAGCGGGTGGGGAGGCCCGGGCGTGAGAGGCGACTCTGGCTTTTCGAAGCTATTGGAAAACTCCAGGGGGGGAGGCAGCGGCTCCGCAAAGAGGAACTCGCCGTCGTCCACGTCCACCGAAGGGGCTGGCGGCGGCAGGACCAGCAGCGGGAGGCCGTTTTCCTCGCTGCCCCTCGGGGAGGTGGGAGAGGCTGGCAAGACCCTGCGTGGACTGGGCGGTGGGATCCCAGGCCCATCTTCGGCGGAGGACCCTCTTGTGCCCGCTGGCGGAGGCCGGGCCTGGCAATTCTCAAGGAAGCGCACGTGCAGCGGCAGGCGCTCCGGCTCCTCGGGGGCTGCAGTGCGCCAGGGCTTGCTCACCCCCGGCAGGGGAGTTGGGGGTTCCGGACCCAGCTGCAGCAGGAGCGGCCCGACCCCAGGAGCCGTCGGGGGCAGACGGTGCAGCAGGGAGCGGCGAGCTGCGGGCGGACTGGCGGGAAGGGCCTTCTCCTGACTCCCTAGGCCCGCCCGGTACCCCAGCTCCCGGCGCGCGGGGTCCCCCCAGAGGCGCAGCACTGGCTCGTGACGCGCGTGTGGCGAGTGGGGCGAGTGATGGTGGAGGGTGGGCGGTGGGGCGTCGTAGCGTGGCGACGGAGGTCTCGGGGGCGGCTGAGGGGCGCCCCCGCCCTCCGAGGACTCCTTCAAGGCCCGCTCCCGGGCGGCCAAGGCCAGCCCCAGCGGAGAGGCGGGATCCAAGGCCTTGCCGGTCAGCGGATGCACCAGGGGCCGCGGCGGGAGGAAACTGGTGAAGGCGCTGCTGCTCCCGCTGCCCCCATAGGCTCGGCTGCCGGCTGCGTAGGCTCCGTAGCCCCCGCTGCTGCCCCCCGACTCCAGCCGGAGGTACGGCTCGGCGGAGAACATGCCTTCATCAATGGATTTGGAGTGGCGCAGCCGGGGACCTGGGGGCGCCCCCGGGCCCAGCCCGCTGTCACCTCCATCCTCATCCCCGGCATCAGTGGACAGGAACAGCGTGGACCGCCGCCGGGCTTCGTTCTGCCAGCCTCCCTCCCTCCGCGCCGCGCCCACCAGGGCTGCTCCAAACTGGCTGGTGAAATCTAGTGTGGCTGGGCCGCTGGGCGACCCAGGGGTGGGCACGGGCGACGGGGACGGCGGCACAGGGGACGTGGCAGGCGCAGGGCTGGGCGAGGATCCGCCGCCGCCCGCACCGTCGGGCTGGGTGGGGGGCTCGGCCTCTGTGCTGCTTCCCTGGCTGCTGCGGCCGCTGCTACTGGTGGATGGGGCTTTGATGATGATGGTAGGGATAGGGATGGAGTTTTTCTCAGATGGTCCGGCCGGGGGTGGTTCAGGCCGCGGCAACGCCGGGGATGTTGGGGAGGACGCCGGAGCGAGGCTGCCCTTCTGGGGCTCGCCTTCCACTTTGGTCTGCTTGACCAGTGGGCCCTTGCGGCCGCGGCCCGAGCGGGCAGGCACATACATAGCTGCACTGGCCGCCCTCGGGGGCAGCTGGAAGTAGCGCAGGGCGGGAGCCTGAGTGGGACCGCTGCTGCCTCCGCTGCTACTGTGGTGGGAAGGTGACGGGGCCCCCGAGGTCGGGCTGGGTCCTCCGCCTCGCCAGCCTCGAAGGCTGGGCTGGGGTCCCAGGGCCAGTCGAGGTGGGGGGTCGTCGGGGGAACCACCTGTCTCCATCTCTGGTGGGTGAGGGGGGTGTGCATGGTGATGGTGGGGCTGCGGAGGTGGGGCGTGATGATGGTGGTGATGAGGTGGGTGGTGATGGGCAGGGGGTAGGACTCCACCGTGATACAGGCTCTTCTCTCGACCCCCACTACGGGTGTCAGGAGGAGATGGCCCATCGAAAGATGAGGGGGAGGAGGCAGGGAGGGGACCCCCAGAACCTGGGTTGAAGGGGCCTCCCCGAGGGGAGGGAGTGAGGCGGCCTGAGGAGGACGGGGCCGGAGGTGTGCTGTAGGGAGGCTCTGGTGGGGACGTCGTGGGTGGTGGGGGTATATCCTCTGAGCCAGGGACTGACAGACTGCGGCTGAATTTCATGGCTGGGGGTGCTAGGTAGGGCCTGTCATCTTCCGCAGCCCCTGTTGAGACATAAGACCAGGGATTGAACTGCGCAGCAGGGGGAATTTCATCCTCTGGCCATGAGGGGGCGCCGTTTACTAATTGTTCAAAGGACTTCGGCGCATGATAAAGGTGACTTGGAGTTTAAAGCAGGCTATCATTGTACACAGAGCTGCGCAGGAAGCAGCTGGCTGGCTCCTCCCTCAACAAGTATCTGCCTCCACTTCCTACCTGCCTGCTACCATCCTCCGAGCACCGGAAGACCAGGTTTCCCAGATGCTACGCACTCCAGGACACAGAGCTGAGGATGAAACCTGGGATTCATCCCACCTGACCTCACCTAACCAGGGTCGAATGTGGTGCTAGAACGCATCCCCAAACCTAGACAGTCCTCTCGTGTGTCCCAGAATGCTGGGAGACATACCAATAGATTTCTGCCGGAGCATAAGGCCAGGTCCAGGAGGCAGGAAGGAAGGCCGGTCGTAACTTGGCTGGGAGCGGTGGTGGGGATCAAAGTTGGACTTCAGGGCGGCAGGTAGAGAGAGAGAGAGAAGAGAGCAGAGAAGGGTCAGTCAGGGTTTGCACGCAAGGGTTACTTTCTCCTCTGTCCCTGCATGGCAGAAACGTGGCATGGAGAAGCTAGAAGCTAGAAGCCTGGGAGACGTCCTCTGGGGTGGCAGTCGGGAGAAAGAAAAGCAAAGCAGGCAGAGGAGCTGTCCCACTAAGCCCGGCAGCACCAGCAGCCGAGCCTGTACCCAGGTCCCAGTGACACCCTCCTGGCCTTCTGTTCTTCTCTTGCTCACGCCTTTCTGGCCTCTTTTCCAGACTTGGCAGAATCTTTCAAAAAGAAACGAGGCTGGGGGAGATTGCTCAGTCGGCGAACTGCCTGAGGATCTCAATTCTGCTCTCTGTCAGCGGCATGTCAGACCCACAGAGACCCAGGTGTGAGGCCAATCTGGCCCCAGCCGGCTCCCACCTCAGAACCCCACGTGAGATCACGCAGACCAATAGCTGCTCTTCGATTTCAACTCATCATCTTACAGGTGTGTGTGTGAGCCTGAGTGTGTGTGAGTGTGCGTGTATGTGTGTGCATGTGCGTGTGTATGTGTGTATGCGTGTGTGTGCACGTGTGTGTGTCAATGTGTGTGTGCAGTGCGTGTGTGAGTGTGCATGTGTGAGTGTGTGCACGTGTGTGCGTGTGTCAGTGTATGTGCATGTGTGTGCGCGCACGTGCGTGCCAGTGTGTGTGTGTGCATGCGTGCACATGCGTGTGCGTGCAGGTAGCGCAGGTGCTCACACATGCCTCCTCTCACAGAGCCCAGAAGGGGTGCTAGAGCTAGAGTTGCAGATGTTGTGACGTACGCTGGGCTATGTGGGCCTGGGATCTAAACTCCCATCCTCATGATGACACAACGAACCCTCCTAACCACTGACCCATCTTTCCAGCTCCATTCAATTCATTAAAGAGAAAATGCTGTCTGTCTGACTGTTCATCCATTGTTCTGTGCATTTGTCATTTCTCCCTATCCATCTGTCTGGTCCTGTGTCCATCATTCCACCCATCCATCCGTCTGACCATCCACCCATTACTCCATCTGCCCACCAGTCCACGCATCTGTCTTCCATCCACCATTCCATCCATCTATCTATTATCCCATCTCTCCATAGTTTGTCTGTCTGTCTGTCTGTCTGTCCACCCATCCATCACACTGTCTGTGTGAATCCAGTGTGACGGCGATTCCATAGAGGACATGTGGACTCATTCCATCCTCCTGGAGAGCTCTAGGGGACAGGGATGACCTGAGAGATCTCAGGCTTTCCTGGGTCTGGAGGGCACCACCCCTGCACTGGCCTACCTGCGTTGGAATTGTCTATACTGTGTTTGTCTCATTCGTTCCTCTAACAAGGGCTGACCCACAGGCATGGGCGTTCTGGCTGTACGAAAGGCAGGCCGTGAATAAGTTAGAGAACTCAACAGAGTCCAGTGTGGTGACTTCCACTTGTTATCTCAGAACTGGAGAGGCTGAGGCAGGAGAATTACCATGAGTCCCAGACTAGCCTGGTCTACAGGTGAGTTCTAGGCAGAGGCAGCTACATCATGAAACCCTGTCTCAGAAAACTAACAAATACCCAAGAAAATAAAAATAGCCCAAGCCTGGAAAGACAGATACCGTGGAAGATGATGTTTCCAACAGGTTCCCCGGAAACCTACTAGACCAACAAAGAGTTTGGGAGTCAGGGAACAGGGTCCTCACTGGGATCAGGGTGATGGGAGATAATCAAGGTGATGGGGAGGGGGCCATGGCGAGGGAGAGAGGACAAGGTGGCCGGGAAGGGGCATGGGGATGAGGGAGGGGTGAGGGTGACAGGAGAGGGAGGGATGAGACTCCCAGCAGAAATATTAGTGTGAAAGTTGTGTTAAGAGTGCCTGGAACTGAATGAGGAACCCTGAGGCGATGAGAGTCACAGAGAAGGCTCCCAGGGAGAAGAGCGGGCTCTGGGGACAGCACAAGGGAAGGACACCATTTGCAGAGCAGGAAAACGTGCTCTGGCTTGGAAAAGCTCAGGTCAGAGCAATGGGTGCGGGGCTGGGGAGATGCCCAGTGGATTACAGCTCTGGTTCTGCAAGCACGAAGGCCTGAGCTTGAGTCCCTGGCTCCTACATTAAATCTGGGCCCGGCTGCCCATGCCTGCAATGCCAACATTGGGGCTCGGGTGGTGAGGGAAAGGTGGATCCCTAGATCTTGACAGACAGACAGCCAAGTTAGACGGGACTGTGAGCCTCTGGTTCAGTGAGGACCTGTCTCAAAGGGACACGACAGAGAGTGGGGGGGGGTACCTGTCCTTGGCTGGCCTGGAACATGTCACCCTTGCAGGATGCACACCACACATGCACACATCACAGCATACACCACCACACACACATACCACACACACACCACACACACACACACACACCACACATACCACACACACACACGCACATGCCACACACATACCATACACCACACCCACCCACCACCAGCACACCTATGTGACCCTCACCCCCACATCACACACCACACACACACCGTGTACCACACACACTATACGCCTCACACCCTACACCACATACACACACCCCATCCCACACACACATACCACACACGCACGCGCACACACGCATATACCACACACACCATACACCACACCCCACCCACCACCAGCACACCTATATGATCCTCACCCCCATATCACACACCACACACACATACCACACACATACCACACCACACCATACACCACACCCCACACACACATACCACACACACACCATATACCACACACACACCCCATCCCACACCACACACACATCCCACACCACACCATACACCACACACACACACCAAACCACACACACACCCCATCCCACACCACACCATACACCACACCACACACCACACCCTACACCACACACCACACACACATCCCACACCACACCATATACCACACACCACACACACATCCCACACCACACACACATCCCACACCACACCATATACCACACACCACACACACATCCCACACCACACACACCATACCACACACCACACACACATCCCACACACACACATCCCACACCACACCATACACACCACACACACACACCATACACCACACACACACACCATACACCACACACACATACCACACCCCACACCACACACACCATACACACATGCACACAATATACACACACCATATATACATACCACATATATCATACACATGTACATGTACCATGCACACACACCACACATCATATACCACACACACTATACACATAGACCATACACATACATATGCCACACACCACATGCCTACACCACACACACACACACACACACACACACACTTACAAAATAAATTTTGGGTGGAAACATCCTGCCCGCTTGGGTTAGCCAAACAATGGGGCCAATCCCAGCAGACCTGTTTTGATTGGATATACATTTTCTGAGAGACCTTAGCAAGCGAGTTCAAGTCCCTAACACTCATTTGTCTTCTATAAAATTGAGGTGATCTTCTCTTCCTTTCCAAGGAAACTTGTTGGAGAAGACCATGACGAAAAAGTACAAGTCCAGAAGTTAGATTTGGGATCCATATAAGGAAAAACTTTCTAGAAATAAGGCCCTATATAGAATTATCTGCAGTAGGAGGTCATGAACTCCTCCTGTCTTTAAATTTGTTCACGCACCTGCTAGATGATTGACAGGGAAGAGACGGAAGTATCAAATCTCAAGCGCTGAGGCTGGGGAATGGCTCAGTTGGGAAATCGCTTGCCATGCACGCGCAAGGGCCTGCCTTGGCTCCCAGACCGTACGGGAAAACCCCAGTGTCGTGGTGCGTGCACGCGACCATAGCGCTGGGGTGGAGAGGACAGGCGGCTGTCTGGGGCTTCCTGCAAGCCAGCCAACCCTAATTGGTGCAGCCTCCAGGTGCAGCCGCGGACAAGGTGGGTGGCCTTCGGACGGACACCGGAGGCTGGCCTCTGGTTTCCACAGGCAATGCACACAGACACTTGTGCACACGCCACTGAGACCCGCTGGATGTGCCCTGAGGCGGTCAGACGGAAGTCTGGGACCCAGGCAGCTCAGAAGTGGGTGTGAAGCAGCGTCAGACTGCAGGGACAGTGATGGAGTGACATCAGAGGTGTGGAGGGAGACCCCTGTGGCCCCTGTGGCTGAGAGTCTTAGGCCGCAGGAGGTGACCTCCTTTGACCCTCCTGAGTGCAGCCAGGCTTTAACCAATTTTACAGAGCGGGAGACAAACGCTGGGGATGAGGTAGCAGGGTTCAAAGCCGCATAGGGAGAGGAATCAGGATTAGAATGCCTAGCCGGGCTGGGAGGCCCGGGCCCTGACTCCTTTCCTGCCTGCCTCCTGTCTCCGTGCCTTCCTCCCTTCCTGTCTTTCACCACCCTCTTCCTGACTCTCTCCTCTCCTGCGCCATTCTTTATCCCTTCCTTCCTTCCTTCCTTCCTTCCTTCCTTCCTTCCTTCCTTCCCTCCTTCCTCCCTCCCTCCCTTTCTTTCCCCTTCCTTCCTTCCTTCCTTTCTTCCCTCCTTCCTTCCTTCTTTTCTTCCCTCCTTCCTTCCTCCCTTCCTTCCTTTCTTCACTCCTTCCTTCCTTCCTTCCTTCCTTCCTCCCTCCCTCCCTCCCTCCCTTTCTTTCCCCTTCCTGCCCCTTCTTTCTTCCCTCCCTCTTTTTCCTCCCCCTTTTCTTGGTGCTGCAGATTGAACACAGGGCAGGGGGCTTGCACCTGCTGGGGTTTCACCCTCCGGCTGGCTGCACCCCCAGCTCTCATTTATTTCTCTCTCTGAACTTGTGCGGCAGGATGGCACAGCAGGTAACCTACCCTAAAACGGTAGACATCTCAGACATCTTAAGAAACCAAGGATGGCACGAAGCGATGGCTGGGGCCTGCAGGGCAGTCTGCTGGCCAGAGGAGTGGCCTGTAGCCTGGAAACTCCAGGAGTCTGGCTACAAAACCTGCTCCCTGCCATCGCATAAAAATGCAGCCTCTTCGGGGCTGGAGTGTGTGGTCCTGAGGGGTGAACGACACATCCGTCTTCACATCATCCAGTGGAATGCTCAGCTTTTTTCTCCCCTAAAGTTATAGGCAGTGCTCTCTCCTAGCCTCAGACGGGCAGCTGCCCCGCCCCGCCCCGCCCCGCCCCTCCCCGAGACTGCAGAGATTTCCCTACCGCATCACAACTGTGGCTCATTTCTGCAAATACTGCTTATGCTGCTGTAGCTACAGCACTTAGGCATCACGGTCCAGCCTCCCTGGGTATTGTGCTGGCCAAAAGGCACTGTTACAGCAACAAATCTGTTTTACCCTTTGGTTTTCTGAGACAGGGATCTCACTCTATAGCCTAGGTTGGTCCTCAAAACTCATGGCGATCCTCCTGTCTCAGTCTCTAGAATGCTTCCATTATAGGTGTGAGCTACTACTTCTGACTTCAAAATTCACTTAAAGATTGTTTTGAAGGTTGGCACTTACAGCACCTGTATAACACCCAGCAGTGAGGGGCTCGGGTGTGGCTCAGCGGAGAGTCACTGCCTGGAACTCCCCAGAGAGTGTAGCGGAGGGATAGAGCTTTGGCCTAGGGCAGTGGCCTCAACCTTCCTAACACTGCCACCCTTTAATACAGTTCCTCTGTGTGGTGGCCCCAGCCATAACATTGTTTGCATCGCTACTTCAGAACTGTAACTTTGCTACTGTTATGAAATCATAATGTAAATATCTGATATGCAGAATATCCGACGTGGCCCCTGTCAAAGGGGTCCTGACTCCCACATTGAGAACTGCCAGCCTTGACTCTCCTCAGTGAAGGACTGAGGCATGGCCCAGTGGTACAGCTATTTCTAGGATGGCCCAGTGAAGGAGCTAGAGGTCTGTGTCAATGATAAAATGCATGAGATCCTAGGTCCCCCCGACCCTCCAGGACAGTTATGCTGGTGTGCTTGCCTCTCGTCCCTGTCACAGGCTGTCCCTGTAAGCATCACTCTGCACTTGACCTAAGATAGATGCAGCAAGCTTAGCCGAGAAAGCCCACACCAACCTGCCAATCAGATCTCGGGCAGATCTCAACCTCACAGCAACCCTCCTGACTCTGCTTCCCAGGATCTGGGGTGACAGGCATAGACCACCATGCCTCATCTCTAGAGCATTGCTCTGTCTTATGTGAGATCCCTGAGGTGGGAAGGGAAGAGGGGGGAGGAGATCCAACACGAGAAGCAGAATCGTCAAGAATGGAGGGAGAAGATGAGGGAGGTACTTGTCAAGACCGGTGTAGAGCTCAGATGTAGAAGAAGTTTGGTCTTCATTTGAGCACATGAGCCCCTCAGCTTCCTCCCCACACCAGCGTACCTACCTCAGTGGCAAAGAATCCTTTGGGCCGGTGCTTGCCCAGGGAGGCGAGGCCACCAGGCCCGGGACTGTCACTTGCGCTGATGGTCTGCTGGGCAGCAGCCAAGATCTCATCCAGTTTGTCTGTGGGGAAGTGAAGGCAGTCAGAGAGGCAGGGGAACTGGGCTCACTGCGGAGACCTGGCTGCCTTGGGGTACGACACAGATACAGAACGCATGTGGTCCTATTTCTGTCTCTGGGGACACCTCCCGGCCCAGCAGGCAGGCCCCACTGATGACAAAGCACGGGAGAGTGGGTGGCACAATGACGCCATGAAGGAACCGGGTCCCAGGGCCCCGAGCGTGGAGCTCGTGGATGTGGCTGTGGGGTTGGGGGAGCCAGCCTCGGGGAGCCATGCTGTGACATCTTACTGAGTGCCATCTGATACACAGTCCGCTTTTTCTCCATGCTGGGCACTGGCGCAGGCTGTTGTTCGTATTCTGTGGGCAAAGGAGAATGATGGAACTCAAGGTGCCTCTGCAAAGGGCATGGCCAGCAGGTGCGGACCGGCGGGCGTGGCCAGCGCGAGGTGGGGGCAGTGAGGGGCTGGGGTCAGGGGAAGGGTAAATCCGCCGCTGGGGTGCTGGGGTCGGGAGACTGGGACCCTCCCACCAGACCTGAGCCCACTCACCAATTTTCTTCTTCCAGGGGGAGACTAGCCCAGGGGTAGACAGCAGAGGAGCCAAGAGTTAGGACATCAGGGGAGGTGAGGGACCCCTCTTTGGAATTACCCACCTCCTTAGGGACCCAGATAGTGGAATAGTCAGTCACCTGCCCAAGTGGCCCCAGGTTAGGGGAAAATGACACCCACCCCAGCTCATGAGATTCTGCCTGCAAGGAGCACCTAACCTTCCTCTGTTGGTTGAGGGAGCCAGTAGAAGAAGGGGGAGGGGACAGAAGGAGAGTGGCCCGTGGTAGAGGGACATATACAGACTCCCAGACTAGGGACAGAGAAACAGAGATACAAAAGGGCAGAGGGGAGGCTGAAAAAAGTCCCCAGCGACACACAGGCGGGCCACAGAACCTGGCCCAGGGACATGGAGGGGGGCGGGACAGGAGGAGGACAAGGACCCCTCGTGACTAACAACACTGACAAAGTCAAGGGTGGTCCAGCCCCTTGCCCCTGGCCGCCCCTGGCCCTCGGCCCTGGCAGCCCCGTAGGCTCACCCATTTCCTCCAGCTCTGAGGTCATAGACTTGGAACGCAGGGAGATGGCTGGGGGCGGGAGCCGCTTAGCCTGCTGGGATGCTGGAAAGGTGGGGGTGGGTGGGAGGTGTCAGTGATGCAGGGAGGAGACCCCTGACACCCATTCCTTTCACTTGCTTCCAGAACTCTGAGAGCAGCACCCCAGCATGCTGAGCCCTCTCTGCCTCAGCTTCTCCCCAGAAAGGGGTTATCAGGAGGAAGGAGGGCCCTGTGGGGTTTTGAGGCGTGGCCCTAGGAGTCTTAGTTTGGTGGCTGGAGAATCCCTTTCTCCTCTTGACCCAAAGTCTCGTGTAGCCTCTGCTAGCTCAAATCACTGAGTAGCCCAGGATGGCCCTGGACTTCTGCTCCTGCCTCCGCCTCCCAAGGGATAGGATTGCGGGTTACGCCATGACGCCCTTCCTGCAGCTTTGGGCTGGAGCTCAGGGCTCGGTGCGCGCGGGCCAGCTCTCGACTACACGGGCAGGGCCCGGTGGTGATAAGTACCTTTTTTGTGAATGGCCTCGCCCATGTCTGGGTGTCTTGTCACCATCACCACCTTCACCATCAGTGTGTTGCCACCCTGGCGGATCATGTTGACCACCTGACGGTGGCCAACCTTCACTACATTCTGCCCGTTCACCTGTGACATAGAGGAAGGGTAGAAGACTTTCAGCTCCAGAGTCCCCGGCAGAGCAACCTCCTGCACACCCTTTCTCATCCGTATAACCTCCCATGGCTCCCTATAATTCCTGTGTCCCCCGATGGGCTGACCTGCACATCCTAGTCACCTCTACACTCTTCATGTCCCTGTACTGCATATGTCGGGGAACAATACTTTTTAATTTTAATTTTTAGGTGCAGCATACTCTGTGGTCCAGGCTGACCTGGAACTCACTAGGTAGCCCAGGCTAGCCTTGAACTGGTGGTAGTGGCGATTTTCCTGGAATGACAGGTGACCACCACAGGAGTAGGGGCACCTTCCAAGGGTCCAGGAGGAGTTGCTGGACGGATGATTCCATTAACTGAATGGGTTGAATAGGTGGCCAGAGCAGCACAGTTCGCGGGCTAGGGTTTTCCCAGGGCCCCAGAAGGATAGTGTGGCTGGGGCTCACCTCGATGAGGAAGTCTCCCATTCGTAGTCCAGCCCGCCATGCCACGCCACCCTCGTCCACAGACTCGAGGTACTGCAGCGCCGGGAAGGCCGGGGTGGGGGTGAATTCCTCGATGGGGGTCTGCGCTGCAGACGGGGAGGAGCCGGCGGGGTCGGAGGGGAGGGGGTGGAGAGGCCGAGCAGGGGATGGGGCTCAGACCCAAGTCACAAAGGACTCACTGGAGCTGAGGGACCAGCACCCCAGGGTGGGGCGATGGGTGGGCTCAAGGGTCTTTGTGGGGGGCTCCCTTCTCTTTATCCAACCTCCCTATCCAGGCCCTGCCTCTTGGGTCAGAGAGGACCCCTTCCCTCCCCGGCCAGCACTCACCCTTGGCCCCCCGGAGCACGAACCCGAACCCCTCACTGTCCTTCTTCTGCAGTAAGACTGTCTTCTCCTTGATGATGTAATCACTGGCAGGAGGCAGGAGGAAGGGATGGGGGAGGAGAGGGCTCGTGAGGCACAGAGTTGGTGCCCCGCCCCTGCAGTCCCCTCCCTGCCCAGTCTGTACTTATGCTCACGACACCCCCTCAAAGCCTGGGGTGCTCTTGCTTCCACCCACTCTTTCTTCATTCATCCTTTCGTGAATCCATCCACCCATCCATTCAGCAGAGCTGTTACTGAGCCCACAGAGCACCAGGCACCCAGCAGGGCGAGAGAAGAGGCTCTGGATTCTCCCAGCCCTGCCTGGGTCCTGGCTGGCTGCTTCCTGGCTGTGACCTTGAACCTATGACTTTAGCCTTTTGTGCTCCAGTTTCCAAGCCTGTCATGGGGGCCTGAGGCACTGTGAGGGAGTTCAGAGGCTGTACTACACACACAGGGTATGGCCCACAGCACAGAGCCCACCGGGCCCAGGTGTGACGTCATGAGGGTGACGGTGACGGTACTAACACATCTCACCGCCTTTACTACAGGAACAACTCCAGGACCAATCGAAACAATGTTTACATTACCCTGTCCAGTATGTTAGCCACTAGCTGCACATGGCTGTTTTTTTAAATCAACATTAATCAAAATTAAAGTGTCAGCTCCTCAGTTATGGTGGCAACGTGATGTCCCTGATGACAGTGCTGACACAGAACATTCCCGTCAGTTATTGAAAGCTCTGCTGGACAGTGCTGACTGCCGCATCCCTTGGTAAGTTGCAAGTACGTCACATACAGGCTGGCTGTCAATACACTCTGGTCACACACCCATTACCAGTCCCGAGGATGCAAGCCTGTCAGCTACTGGTGGGGGTTGCTGAGAAAGGGGCATCACAAGCTTAAGATCAGCCCGAGCAACTTAGAGCCCCTGCCTAGAATCCCCCAGTGAGGGGCTGGGGTCTGGCTCAGTACTGGAGCTCCAGCCTAGAATCCCCCAGTGAGGGGCTGGGGTGTGGCTCAGTGCTGGAGCTCTAGCCTAGAATCCCCCAGTGGGGGTTTGGAGCTTATTGCTAGAATATCTGCCTAGAATCCCCCAGAGAGGGGCTGGGGTGTGGCTCAGTGCTGGAGCTCCAGCCTAGAATCCCCCAGAGAGGGGCTGGGGTGTGCATCAGTGGTAGAGCTCCAGCCTAGAATCTCTCAGAGAGGGGCTGGGGTGTGGCTCAGTGCTGGAGCTCCTGCTTAACATGCACAAAGGCCCTGGGTTTCATCTCCAGCATTGGAAAAAATAAACACCAATTTCCCCTGAATATGGTGTCAGTTCTAAAGCTGAATATTTTACCAGTACATCTTATAGGATACAAACAGAGAGGAAACCAATAAAATTCCAATCATAGAGCTCAGTTCCATGCTTGCTCAGGTTGGTTACAGCGCAGCCTCAGACCCTGGGTCACCACTCTACCCCCTCAGCAAGCTACAGCCCTTCCCTGTTCGCCCCAATATATGGACAGGGACACCTGAGCTTCTCTACCTCACGCCAGTTCCTTTCCCCAGAACACAGGCACTGATTGCCTCTTAGCAGCAGCGGCAGACGTTGTTAGCATCTAGAACCCAGGACTAGTGGCATGAACTCTCTCTGTGTTGCAGCAATGCTCAGACATCCCCCACTACACACACACACACACACACACACACACACACACACACACAACCCCAGTTAGATTTGTGTGGGTCTAAGCCACTCCAATAATATCCACGCGGGCTCCCCAATTACCCACCCCCACATATTCAGCTAACAGCCCTCCACTCCAGTACACTTCAGTGACACCTCCACACATCCCAGTATGCCCCAATTCTGACTCCCCTCACTTGGATGTCAGTGTATCCCATCACACGCCCTCTGAGTGCCTCCCGGCACACGGGGATAACACCTAATTGTGTGCCTACTGTATTCTAGCGCCACCTCCCCCCACCAGTGCCTCTGTAAGCTCCCATGACCCCACGGCTTCCACGGTAAGAACCCACGCACCCGCCCGTCAGTGGGTGTTCTGCACACGCCTGCGTGCTCCCTCCCTCCTTGTTATGCTCAATGGGCACCATGTTATGCATGACACAGAAGCATATCCCAGCCATTGAGCTCACTCAGAAAGCAACAAACCTGTGTACAAGGTCCCACCTCCTCCCCGACCGACTGGCCGACCTGTTTCCCCCCAGAAGTCTTTGTACCTGCATAGAGCAGGTGCTGGGAGCAGATTGGAGGGCTGAAGCTAGGGGAGGGGGAGGGGGATGAGAGAGATGGGCCTAAGGAGGCTGGAAGGAAGGATGAGGTGGGCGGTGAACGGACAGGTCTGGGAGGCTATTCAGAGGCCACGGCAGTTTGGCTCTGACTACATTCTGTGACGGTCTCATCCAGACACACGGTGACAATCTCTCCTAAACCCTTATGTCCTTACTACTCTGACACCCCCTCCACATTCCCAAGAGCCTCCCCATGAGGCCACAATGCCCTTCAGACTCCCCCTTTATGCCTCCCCAAGGCAAAGTCACCTTCACTCATTCATGCCTGCCACCCTCTTTTCCCCATGCTCTGAAGTCTGTTTCCCTGTGCAGCCCAGGCTGCTCTACAAGTCCCATCCGTCTTCCTGTTTCAGCCTCCCTAGCGTTGGGGTGAGGGGTGTTAGCCACCGCATCGAACTCTGCAATCTCTTTCAGCCCCAGCTCTGCACACAAGCCTTTCCCATGTACCCTGTCCTCAGATAGGAACCTCTCGTTTGTATGTTAAGGCCAGAAAGCCCATCACAACTGACCCACTGGGTTACCAGTCTAGGAAGAAGACTTAACTACCACAGATTCCATTTCATAGGTGGGGCAGCAAGGCATGGAAAAGGTAGACTCTGCAGAGACACACAATAACATTGCATGCTTGTTTTCCAATCAGGGCCAATTAGGCAGGTCTGGGTCTCCTGGAACTCACTACATAGACCAGGTTGGCCTCCGACTTACAGAGATCCACCTGCCTCTGCCTCTCAAGGGCTAGGATTTGAGTTGTGTACCACATACACTAGCAAGTAAGTAACATTCTTTAATACCTAAGAAAATATTTGGAAGCCAGGCGGCGGTGGCGCACGCCTTTAATCCCAGCACTTGGGAAGCAGAGGCAGGCGGATCTCTGTGAGTTCAGGCCAGCCTGGTCTACAAAGCTACACAGAGAAACCCTGCCTCAAAATACAAAACAAATAACAACAACAAGAGAATAATTCTTTTCAGATTATACCACCCAAATACGTACATTCAGACACATGCATTTACCCCAGAGTTCATCAGGAGGCCTCAATGCTGGCTAGGCTTATGTCAACTTGACACAAAAACTAGAGTTATCTGAAAGGCGGGAACCTTAATTGAGAAAATGCCCTCACAGGATTCTGCTGTAAGGCGTTTTCTTAATCAGTGACTGGTGGGGAGGGCCTAGCCCATCGTGGGCTGGAAGTCCCGGGCTCTATAAGAAAGCAGGCTAAGCAAGCCACGGGGAGCAAGCCAGTCAGTAAGCACCACATCTCCACGGCTCTGCATCAGCTCCTGCCTCCAGGATTCTTCTCTGCTTCAGTCCCTGTCCCGACTCCTTCAGTAATGAACAGCACGATGGAAGTGTAAACCAAATAAAACTTTCCTTCCCCGGCTTGCTTTTTGGTCATAGAGCTTTGTTACAGCAATAAAAACGGTAACGATGACACCACACACTGCCCTTCAAGCCTCCGGGGTTTATCCTAACTTCAGCCAGTCCACACCATCCTGAATCCTCATGTTTCTCCAAATGACCTCATCAGCCGGCTGGTCTGAGGGTGCCCTTGGTATATACTGGAAGACCACCCCTGCACCCAGTCACCCTGCTCATCCCTTCGTCCAAGGGTCCTCTTCGTATTTCCGCCACCTCCTCACCCCTGCGTCAAGAACCACGCAATGCCAACCACTTTTGGGTCATTTAATATGTAAGACATTACAACATTCCCGGGTGGGATTGGTTGTGAGTGCTCCCATTTTAAAGCCATGTAAACTGAGGCACAGAGCAAGGACCTGCTCAAGACCACAAGTTAGGTTCCTGAAAGCCACACACCCCAGTATCACTCAACCTGCTCCATTACAACAGCGCCCTCGCCTGTCCGCTCCCTCAGGGACCCCAGCACCCTGCAGAAGAGCTGGTTGCCATCCCGAAATCTACTTGCTTTCCTGCCTCTCAGCTTCCTGCAGGCGACTCCATCCTTCCTCCCCGTGAACCTCCTTCCACACCTCACTCCACACCATCCTGTGTCCCCACGGTTCCCCACACTGCCCCATCAGCCCCCTGTGAAGGTGCCCTTAGGATAGACCAGGAGGCCACCCCTGCACCCTTTCGTCCAAGGGTCCTCTTCCTGTTTCTGCCACCTCCCCACCCCTGCCTACCTCAGCCCTCCACATTTTATTTTATTTTATTTTATTTTTGCCTCCTGTAGAGGCTCACAGTGTACCCAGTAGCCCACAAGTTCCTTCACCTCTGCCTGCCCCGCCAGCCCCGAAAAGCTTTCTTTTCTTCAGCTGGCCCTTCGGACCAGGCTGGTTTCCCAGCAGCCTCTTTCTCTCACATTCCCTGCAAACTCCAGGCTCTGGTGCCCGGTCCCCGCCCCCAAATCATTTTCCTACTGCTTTCCTTCTATCCTCATCCCAGCACCTTTCTTGGCACGCAGCACCCCTAAACTCCGGTACCCAACCCTTCTCCACTACCCACGCATCCCATTTCCCCTCCATCCAGCAAACCTTCCCCCTCCCCCACCGTGCCCCCCCTCCCCACACACCCCAGTCCACACACACAGCACCACCACCGTTTGCGGTGGCGACTACCTGCCCATCAGGAGCTGGCACCATGTCCTTCCCCAGGCCATCCCTTCGTGTCCCAGAGAAGGTCTCCAGGGCTTGCCGGTTCCCTCGTGGAGACTGCGGCGCGACTGCTCCCCACCCCCACCCCAGGTCCCTCTTGCCCACTCAGGATGCCACAGCCTGGAGCCGGCTGCCATCCACATTGCTCCCTCCGGTCCTCAGTTCCCTCCCTGCATCCCCATCTCGGCAGGCCTCTCCAAGGCTTGCACACAGCCCCTGCATGCGAGGAAGCCGGGCCCTGTCCCCATGCTGAGAGCCGAACACAGGCAGGTGCCAGAGCCCCATGCAGAAGCTTGGCGAGGTTCAGCCCACGTGCCCCCATCCCCGCAGAGGGCAGAACCTCAAGCTCCAGGGTCGTCCCTCCCCATGCAGACTCCTGGGGGTACAGAGCAGGGCACGTGGGGACAGAAACACAAGAGCAAACTGGGGGTGGGGTGGGGGAGGAGGGGGCAGGCCTGGTGTAGGAGGTTGGGTGTTGGGAAACACAGCCGCAGTCTCTGGGACAGATGCACTCTAACACACACACACACACACACACACACACGTGTGCGCGCACGCACAGACACACACAGGCGCACATACGCACACAGTACCAGACAGCCTCACTATGGCTCTAAGTCACACAGAGACAGACACCCCCACGCAGGGGCACACAGATGGACATAGGTGCCGGGTGGGCTTGGAGCCCACAGCCTCCCCATCTCTGTCTGTCCCTCACACACGCAGGCGGTCACAGGAACACACATCACTGACACACGCACAGCCGCACAGTAACACGCAGCGGAAAAAGAGGAGGGGAGGGGAGGGAGGCCGGGGGCGGGATGTCTGTGTGATGGAGGTGTGTGGGGGACCGACTGTGAATGGGAGACAGGGGTATGAATGGGGGGACTTGCTGACTCTGGGAAGAGGGGCGGGGATGCGGAAGACGAAGGGACAGGGGGCCGGTGTCACCTGGGGGAGGGGTGTTGGGGGAAGGGCTCCTTAGAGTAGAGGAGCTAGGGGTGCCAGAAAGGGCAAGGTGGGTTGCAGAGTCTAACTGTAGTGGGGTCTTTCTGCGGGGGTGGGCAAAAAGTCTTGGTGGCGAACAGAGAGGGCCCTGGGGCAGCGTCTGAAGCCCAGGAAGGAGGGAGGTGGAAGGGAGGCGGGTGCTGAGCCGCTGAGAGAGGGTCTGGGAGGCTCAGGCCTAGAGAAGGGAGGCTGCGGAGAGGACAGTGGACAGGTCTGGGGGCCCTGACCGCACGGATGGTCGTGCCCCTGCCTTTACCTGTAAATGTACCAGACGCTGCGCCGCCGGGGCCCCAGCGCCGGCCAGCTGGAGGAGAGCGCAGGGGGCGGCTGGGGCAGGGCGCCCCCGCCGGGGCCACCCCCGACTGCAGACAAAGCCATCGCCACCGCGGCCCCGGCCCCGGCCCGGGTCCCGATCCGGGCCGCCCCCGCCACCACCGCGGCCGCCGTCGCCGCCGCCGCCGCGTCCCCGTCCCCGCTCGGCTGAACCCCCGTGTCCGGGCCCCCAGGCCCCGCCTCATGCTGACCCGCGCCGGGAGGGGGGAGGGGCCGGGGGAGGGGGCGCGCACCCCCCTTCGGGAGGGCGGGCAGCCCCGGGGGGCTCACATGCCGCGGGGGGCGCGTGGGGGACAGCGCATGGCTGAGGCTCCAGCACCGCGGACAGCTCCGGAGGCGGCAGCGGCCCCGCGTTAACCCCTTGGCGTCCTGCGCCGGGCGGCCGGGAGGAGGGGGGGCGGGCGGGGGAGGGTAACGCGGGGGCCCCTTTGGCGGGAGGAGGGGGAGGGGCAAGGCTCGAGAAGGGGGAGGGAGTCACTTCCGGTCTGTCCCCCCCCAGCTATACCCCCCCTTTTCAGAGTCCTCTCGCGCAGGTGCAAAGAGAGCGAGCCAGAGAGCGGGAGCGCGGGTAGAAAGACGCAGCGGCACACATCATATAAGATGCCTCGCCACCATGTGCGTGGACAAGCAGGCAGAACCACACTCTCAGGGCAAGGGACACCCAAGGGTGAGAGGCTGACCTCTCCCTAAGAGAGGGCAAACAGCCTACCCTCGGCGAAGACAGACTCACAGCTCACCCCCAACACAGGCAGGAAAGGCAGGGTGCAGGGTGGGGGAGGAGGGGGACCCAGACCACCGAAATGGAGAGCAGTGAGAGGACACACACCACAAGTCCCAGAGCCGTGGACCCCACTCTCCCCAGGAGAGAGTGGCACACCCCTCCAGGTAGGCACACAAGCAAGCATGGTCCAGCTCTAGCTGGGATGCCGGGCCGGGGACAGCAGTGAGATGCAGAGTGTCAGCACACAAGGCACCTCACTGCAGACTGGGCCACGCAGAGCAGAGGGAAGGCATTATTGAAGGGGCACTTGGATCCCAGCTCCAGGAGAGGCAGAGAAGGGACACACGAAATGGCAAGGCTTCAGGACAGGGTAGGAATAAGAAAGGGAGGATGGCGACTAGCGTTGAAAGAGACCCCTTCCCACTCAGAAGCAAGTGGTACCCCCCCCCAAGACTCAGGTCCAGGCGAGACCCCCAGAGAGGCTAACTTACTCACCCAGTGCCCAGAGCCAGAGACGTACCCGGTGAGCAGGCACAAGATGACCCTGGGACAAAGGGTGGCTGGCACCCAGTCCCACCCTGTCTCCATGATATCATTCCTCTTTCCTCCCCCAACAGACCTTTCCCCACTGGCAGAACACAGACACGGGTTTGGACACATTTAATGGAAGGATACCGTGAACAAGGAGACCCTTCCCTGGACTGGGGTGGGGTGGGGTGGCAGAGGAGGGCGTCACCTCTCAGACCCTGGACTATGGCGTCCCTCCCCGCAGCAGAGCCCTGTACTCTGGACTTACTCCTCCTCTGTCCTTCCCTCCCACAGCATTCCAGGTGCTGGATTCCAGGCCAATCGGAGAAGACACACACACACTGGGACCACCAAAGCACACACAGTGTCGTGGCGGGTGGAGGTCTGTCACCTGTTCACATGTGCGCAGGGAGCAGACACATGGACATCTCTGGCCGTGCTTGTCCACGTGCAAAGGCCGTCACACAGTCAAAACCGACACAAACGCAGCCGTGTGTGTGGAGGACCGCAGTATTCAGCCTTGGTTAGGGCGCATTTACAGAGGCGTCCGACTAAGGCCCTTCTGCGTGTGCATGCACGCGGATTCGTCATGCAGAGACAGACACCGTCCACACACTGGGACTCCTCAAGTCTGGTCATGCACACGTATGCATTGTCATCTCCCAACACAAGCACCCCATCCTGGTCCAGTCCCCACCCTACCCCGCCCCTCTCACCTCCCTGAGTCAATCCCATCCATCAGACTTCAGAAGCAAGTCAGCCAGCAGCCAAGGAGGGACAGGTGTCAGTGTGCCCTTCTCTCTGTCCCCACCCAGGGGGTCCTGCCGGCTCCACCCCCCACACTGTATGACACACAGGATGTACATATGTGCACAGTATGGGGACCGCACGCAGACAGGGAAACAGGAAGGAGACCAGGGCTGCTAACTAGCCCCCACACAGAACCCGGGGCCCCGATACCCCAGCCCATGCTCTGGGTATCCCCAAATTAGATGGTCTCAGTAGCTGCTAGGGGACACTTGGGATTGGGCCGTTCCTTAACAGAATTCTGCCTTCTCCCAACTTTCAAGTTGACCAAGATGAGAGAGAGGCCCTACAGTGCGGGGAGTGAGGGGAGCTGGGGGTGGCGGGGCACCTGAGGGTGTGAGGACATTTACCTTGGGGCATCGAAGCTGTCATAGGAGCCCACTGTGTAATGCCTGAAGAGTCTCTTTGCCTTGTCGCTTCGGCTTTCTGTAGGGACAAAAAGTCTTGGTCCCTCACTTTGTAAACAGCAAGCTCCAGCCTACCCCAGGACTCCTGCACCACCATGGGGCGGGGCGGGGTGGGGCGGGGCGGGGCGGGGCGGGCAGGAGACAGGAAGGTTGTAGGGTGCCATGGAGACTGTTTTCTTGTTACCTTGTCTTCCCTCCTGGGAGCGGTTTGCTACCTCTTCTAGGCAGTCAGAGGGGAACCAGCCAACTCGACCTTTGACCTGGCCTTCCCAGAAGCCTCCTTCCCCGATGCTGAGCACTGGATAGGACAGCAGGGACAGGGAAAGGTTTTGAGTATTCTTTCCTCTCTCTCTCTCTCTCTCTCTCTCTCTCTCTCTCTCTCTCTCTCTCTCTCTCTCTCTCTCTCTCGTATTTCAGTTTGGCCTAGAACTCACTTTACAGATGGTTGTGACCTTGAACTCCTGATTCACCTGCCTCCTCCTCAAGGCTGGATGACAGGTGTGCACCACCAAACCTAGTGTATGTGGTGCCAGCCCAGCCCCCGACAACCACGCAGCCCCTTCTTGAGGTTTCTAGGCCTCTCTTTTGCTTCCAACACACTTGGTGCACACCGTCCTGTTATCCCAGCACCCAAAGATGTCCTTAGGACATATTTGAGGCACAGGGCTTGGAGAGATGACTTAGCAGTTAAGGGTACTGACCGCATGCTGGAGAGATGGCCCAGAGGTTGAGAGCACTGTCTGCTCTTTCAGAGGATCGGGGTTCAATTCCCAGCACCCACTTCCAGCTCACAACTGTCTATAGCTCCAGTTCCAGGGGCACACAAGTGGTGTACAGGCACATAGGCGAAATGATCATATACACGAAGCAAAATAAAAAATATATATTTAAAAAGTAGCTGGTGCAGGATTTGTGTGAATCTGAGGCTAGCCTGGCCTATATCACAAGACCTTATCAAAAATCAAAACAAAAACTCAAAACCTTAGGGGTATGGGGTGGTGAGATGACTCAAGGGGCAGGAATGTTTATTGTTCAACCCTAAGGACCAGAGTTTGGAGGCAAGCAGCCATGACAAAACAGCAGCTGAGAGTAGCCACACACAGGACGCGGACACCGCTGTTAGGACACAGGAGGACCATGGGGCTTGCTTGCCACTAGCCTAGCTCCAAGGCTCCAGGTCCACTGAGAGACCCCGTCTTCCGGGAACAAGGCCGAGTCAGCAGACACACTCACACTCACACCCCCAACAAAGTGTTACGGTGGCACACATCTATAACCCCAGCAGTGGAGGCAGATGGATGAGGACTTTACGTCATTCTCAGTGACTGGACAGTTCAAAGGTCAGCCTGGGCGAAGAGAGGCCCTGACTCAAAACCGGAAGGTCTGAGGAATGGGAGAGGACAGGATGGAGAACCAGGCTGCCATTCCCTTGTACGTGGGGAGCAGGTAGGCTGGGGAGCAGGCTGGGTTCTGTGCATGGTCTCCTGATTAGGGGCAGGTCGACACGTGGTCCCTTCTGGTTACCAAGCAGAGCCCCGCGGCTCAGATGGCTGCTCTGGAGACAGCTCTGCTACTCTGCCCAGCTCCTTTGCTTTCTCCCTCCCCTCCCTCAGCTGCAGGCAGCGGCAACTCTCAGCCTTTCGCAGACTGTCCTGCCACCCATCACCATCCTGCTCCCTGTCTGGCCTTAAAGCGGAGATATGGCAAGGAAAACAAACTCTCATTCCAGGCCAGAACTTGAGAGGGGCTATTTACTACCCCATTTTAGAGACAAAGAAACAGAAGCTCAGAGAGCTAATGCCACCTCCCCCAGGTCACAAGGCCAGTTAGGGGCATGGCAGAATTCGAACACAAGCCTGTGCGGTTCCAGGGATAAAGCTTTGAGAAGCTAGTGTGTACCTGGATTCCCATCCAAGGACATCAATACTGTTGCCAATAGCAACAGACACACGGTCTTTTCTGAATCTCTGGCATTTTCCCCAACTCTGCCTGTACTTGCTCCTTCACCTACCCCTCCTCCACTCAGTCCTCAACTCTTTCATAGCACAGGCTTGTCACACTAGGTGCACAGAAGGCTGAGGCAGGGAGGTGGCAAATTCTAGATGTGCCTGGATTACAGAGTGAGTTCAACCTATGGGACTTAGCGAGACCCTGTCCCAGAATGAAAAGTCACAGAAGGACTAGGAGCATGACTCAGTGGTAGAGCCCCTGCCTAGACTCCCCCAGTGAAGGACTGAGGTGTTTGCTCAGTGGTAGAGGCCCTGCCCAGATCCCCTAGGTACTGGGTTGTTTAACTTAATGTTGGAATGCTTGCCTCCTGAATTCAATTCCAACTACTGAAAAAAAAAAAAAAAAAAAGCTGAAGGCTAGAATATGGTTTAGTAGAAGAAGTGCCTGTCTCCCAAGCATGAGGACCTGAGGTCAATCCTCCAGATGCATGGAAGAAGCTGGACATAGTGGTACAAACTAACCTCACTGCGGGAAGGTGCAGACAGGTGGATCCCTGGGGCTTGCTGGCCGGCCAGCCTAGCCTACTTAACAAGCTTCCAGGGGCTCAAGGAAGCAAGAAGGATTGGTCCTGAGTAACACCACCCAAGGTTGACTTCTAGTTTCTACATGCATAAGCACACAACAGACACACACACACACACACACACACACACACACACACACACACACACACATAAAGATGCTGAGGATCACGCTTGAAAAGTCTCCACCAGAGCTCAGATGACACTAGGAGTTGCCATGATGCTCCTGGATACTTCTCCCTACATACCTGCCCCCTCTCCGAGGATCTGGGCAATGACATGAGAGGGGACCTCAGGTCATAGACGCAAGTAGACCATAGGATCTGGGCTCTCAGTCCATTCTGTCATGCCTGACTGCTTGGACTTGAGATCAATTATTTGCTTACAGAAACACCCAATGAGAGCTGATCAAGTGTCAGTTACCAGGACAGACAGCTGGACACAACCATGTAGTTCCTGCCCTAGGAGAGCTTCCAGACCCGCAGCCCTTGGAGGAATATAGATCAAGGAACAGAAGAGGCCAGGCATGGGGGCGGTGCATGTCCGTTAATCCCAGGCATTCCAGGAGCTGGTACTGGAGGATTACTGCAAGTCTAAGGACAACCTGGCCTCAAACAGTGAGTCCTGGGCTCAAAAAATAATGGGGAGGTGGAGGTTGGAGCCCTGGCTCTGTTCTTAGCAGCCACGTGGTGGCTCAGAACTCTTGGACATTCCAGGGGAGCTGGTACCCTCTTTTGACTTCCGTAGCGCTGGGTATGCACATGCACTCACGCGGGCAAAACACGCATACATATAAACCAAAAATAAATAAGTACTTTAAAACATAGAGAGGTGGCTATGAAGCAAACCCAGCTATGGCGGCACCTTTGGTTTCCAGGGCTGATTTGGATGATCTGGTGGCTTGGCTGGCTAGCCAGGTGGCCCCTTCCTCTCTCAACACGCCATGTGCATCCTTCCTGAATGTGCGCCCAGTCTAAGAGAGTGACCCTCTCACGCAGAGGAGAGCCATTCTTCAATTATGGGTATGTGAGTATCTGCACCCTCCTGCTAGAACTCTAAACAAGCTCCCAGAAGTGGAAGTAGGGCTGGAGAGATGGCTTAGTTGTTAGGAACAGCTGTGTGCAACCATCAGGGCCTGAGTTCAGGACTCAGCACCCATGTGACAAGCGGAGTGTCCCATGGATACCTGTAGTCCCAGTTCTAAGGTGGGTGACACAGAAGGGTTGCTGGGGCTTGCTGGCTTTCAGGCTAGACTCTGCCTCAAAGAAATGGGCAGATGATGGTCTCCATATTCACACGGGCATAGGCACCATGTACATATACACACAGAAATAAACACCTTTTTAAATGCGGGCAGGGAAGAGACAATGGTGTCTGCAGAGAGGCCAGATAACAGTATATGAACTAGAAAATGAACAAGACACCCATGTACCCCTGAAATTTGAAGCGCCCTAGTGGCTGAGGACACAAAGAGACCATGAATGTTATAATGTTAAAAACAACAAAACATGCTGGTTCATGTACGCCATCCCAGCACTCAGAGGGCTGAGGCACAAAGACTGTTGACAGTTAAGGCAAGTCTTGGCCTCAGTGTAAGTTCAAGGCTATGCTGGGCTACAGCGTGACACCCTACCTCAAGACTGATAGATACACAGATTGCTAGATTAATACATTGATAGAGATACAGATAATAGACAAGTAGATATATGAGAGATCATTAGGTACATAAGATAGATATAGCTAATAGGTAGATTGTAGGCTAAATTAAAAGTTACATGTTATATACATTCATAATAGATAATAGGTACACACACACGCGCACACACACGCACGCACGCGCGCGCACACACACACGCACGCACACACACACGCATGCACACACACACACACACATACACACACACACATACACACGCACACTGACTCCCCTATCCTTGTATGCTATGGGAAAACGGAACCCTAAGTCCATAAAAGGCCCAGTTTCCTGGATGAGAGCCTCTGAACACTCTCCCGGCCTTCCTCACAGCTATGCCCCCTGGAAGGAGCCTCCTTGCTTGCCATTGCTGGTCTTTCTCTAAGTGCTTATGAGAACGGTTGGCTCTTACACAGCATCTACAGCAGCCAAAGACTGGGCCTAAGACACTTAGTGACTTTCATGATTACGCCCAGAGCCTTGTTTTAAAGACAGTGAGACCCGGGCTCAGAGAAGTTTCCTCTAAGAGGTGGTGGGACCAAGATTTGAGCCCAGACAGCCTGTTGCTCAGCTATTGCAGCGCTACTGATAGACAAGACTCTGGTAGAGAATTAGCCTCTATTTGATGTGAATGATATTGCCTTTGCCATGGTCCCCTATGTCCAAGGCACCCATTTATCCAGGATGTTCACTGCCCATGCTGTGAGGGCTGCAATCACTGCCCTCCGGAGACCGTCAGACATGGTCACTTGTCATTTCAGCACTCAGGAAGTAGAAGCAGGGTGACCAGAGGCTCAAAGCGAACCTGTGGTCTAAGTGAGGTGAGTTTGAGGAGAGCTTGAGACCCGCCTCAAGAAGAAAAGCTCGAGGAGCTGAGGAAATGGCCCAGTAGGTAAAGTGCCTGCTGTGCCAGCACAAGGGCTTGAGTTTGGGCCCCCGGAACCCACACACAAGGCCAGGTGCGGCTGAGGCTGTGTGAAACCCCCAGCACAGGGAGCACAGACAGGGGGGTGCTTGCAGCTTGCTGGGTAGCCAGCCTGGCTGAGCTCAGTGAGAGCCCCTGTCCTAAAAAGGAATGTAGAAAGAAATTGAGGAAGACACCCAATGTCAACCTCTGACCCCCACATGCACACTACACACATGCACAAACACCAGCACACACATGTGCTCACACACATTAAAGCACTCTTGCGTATATGCACCTACACCATAAACATGCGCACACACAAAACGAAAGAAAATAAGAAGCTCCCATCCAGCCCACCAAAGTCAAGGTTTCTCCGATGCTCAGTTCCCCTCTTCCTCCTGACACTGTCCCAAACCCAGAGGGGCCTCTCAGGGCTCTCTAAAGTCCCCAGAGTGAGAGTCCCCTCTCCCCGTACCCACCCAGCCCTGCCCTGTCACCTTTGATCTTCTCGCCTTTACTCAGAGAGATCTCCCCCTCTCCTTGCGCCTGGTATGACTTCACGGCCATGAAGGAGCGTCCGGGTACCGCTGAATAGAGCTTCCTACGTCTGCCTCTGCTGCCCAGGGAGCCCCCAGGGCCCCCTGAGCCCCCAGTTCCCCCAGCTGGTCCTTCTCGGGGTGTCCCGCTGGAGCTGCACACACAGAAGTTGTGAGAGGCAGGGGAGTGGAGGGACAGGGAGGGAGGGAGAGGGAGGGAGGGAGGGGTGGGGAGGGAGGGACAGGAAGGGACTGGGAGGGAGAGACAGGGAGGGAGGGACAGGGAGGGAGGGGGGGACAGGGAGGGAGGGACAGGGAGGGAAGGACAGGGAGGGGAGGGACAGGGAGGGAGGGGCAGGGAAGGAGGGACAGGGAGTGGAGGGACAGGGAGGGAGGGACAGGGAGGGAGGGGCGGTGGGGGGGACAGGGAGGGAGGGACAGGGAGGGAAGGACAGGGAGAGGAGGGACAGGGAGGGGAGGGACAGGGAGGGAGGGGCAGGGAGGGAGGGACAGGGAGGAAGGGGGGGCAGGGAGGGAGGGGCGGGGAAGGAGGGACAGGGAGGGAGGGACAGGGCACTGCTGGTCCTCGGATGGGCTGAAGGCGGAGAGTCAGGGCAGGGACAAGGACTGAGTGCTTTCCCAAGCTCTGGTGTCCTTGGGAGACCAGCTGCACCCCACCTCCTGTCTTCAGGCTCCCAGTTGCACCCTCCCCACGGCCTGCACAGTGCAGCCTGATTCAGCTTCCTGAACCTGTGCTGGCACATTCCCCCAGGTCATGAGTTTCATCGACCTCCTGGGGCAGGTCCAAGGCCACAGCCAACTGTTCCCAGCCTTCTCGCTTCCCTGGGACCTGGGACACACCCTGTGAGCCTCCCTCGCTTCCTAGCATCCTTACCACAGAATGGTCCCTTCTCCGGCTCCCTCAGCTCCCAGCTTCCCCTCCCTGAATTTCTGAACAGCCTTGGACGTTGCTTCCAAAGTCCCTACCCACCCTAACCCTCTTCACGTTCTTTCCTCTCGCCCTTCCCGCCATCTGTCTGTGCTCAAAGGATGCAGGCCTTCTAGTGTCCTGTCTCATCCCATCCATGCTAGGAGTGAGGCCAAACATCCCTAGCACCCTCAGTTTACCCTTGAGACAATTAGTAGGGGGCCCACCACGCTTGGGACAGGAGGTGGGCAGCTGGGCTGGCCGTGTGGGTGCTGGAGTGGCTGGGCCAGGGGCTGGGCCTGAGTCCTGCCTACCTGGGCCGGCCTCGAGGCTGTCTCTTGGCATCTTCAGGATGTCTGCCTCGGGATGGGGAGCGTGCCCGGGCGCCTCGGGGGCTGCTGGCACTTCGGAGGGTTCCACTGCTGAGCTTAGTGCTGGGGGCTGCGGGCTGTGACTGGCCCTGGGGTCCCGAGGAAGGGCCAGGGGTCCCAGAGGATGCGGATGCGGATGCGGCCCCGGGGGCTGAAAACACCATCCAATCGGGCAGCGCCATGCTTGTGTCGCTGTTAGCCCGCAGCAGTGCTGGAGGCACCGTCAGCCCCGAGCCCGGGGGTCCCCGGCGCCGTGCTGCATACTTGGGGGACTCCTGGAAACGCACTGAGAGTGAACGGTGGTGAACAGGGGCAGGCAAGTTGGGGAAACAGAGGCAGGCAGGGACCAGGAGGGCAAGGGGCGGTGGAGGAGAGAGAAATTAGAGATGAGAAAGTGGGGGTAGGGGTGTCACTGAGTCACCCCCCCCCACTCCCCGGGCACCTTTGGAACTCTGAGGAGTCTGAGTCCCACCCTGACACCTTCCCTCAGGCCACCAACTCTGTAATCCCCACCATGAACCCTCAGGCCCTCTTTCAGCACAACCCCCTTTCACTCACCCACATCCTGCTCCCGATGGTTACGGATCAGCTCCCCCAGCTCAAAATTCCCAGCAATCACAGCCACCTGTGGGAGGGGTGCAGGGATGTAGGTGCTCAGGAGAGCTGGAACTGTCTCGAATCCCTCTAATCCAGCCTTTCACTCCACTGGCCTGACCTGCTCCCTTCTCTCAGACCCAGCTCCCCTCACATCATCCCTCACAGCATCCCTCATCAGCATCCTCATCAGCATCCCTCACAGCATCCTCATCAGCATCCCTCACAGCATCCCTCATCAGCATCCCTCTTATCCCCTTGGTTCTCTGTGTCCCCTCTCTCAGTCCCTGCAACTGCCTATTAACCCCAAACCTCAGACCTGGAAGGGTGTCTGTCCGTTATTATTTTTCACATCCTTGTTTGCTCCGCGATAAAGGAGGATCCTGGCACAGGTCTCCTGAGAGTGACAGTCCAGGAGGAAAGGAAAAAGTATAGTAAGTAAGTTAGCATGAGTAACACAGTGTTAGCTGAAGACTTCAGAAAGAGTCTGACCTAAACTAGCAAGCACTACCAAGGACAGCAGCCTCTCAACAATGTAACTCACTCTTTAAATGTGGCCAGTTGGAGCTAGAGATGAACTGTGTGTATCAAATACGCCCGAAGCGAAGCCTGGTGGCTCACCTGTCATCCTAATTTATCTGAGAACCTAAGGCAGGAGAATTATAAGGTCAAGATCACCTTGGGCAACTTCGCAAAATGCAGTCTCAAGATAAAAAGTAAAAACTGAGCTTGTGATGTAGACCAGTGGTAGAGCCCCTGCCTAGAATCTCCCAGTGAGGGGCTGGGTGTGGCTCAGTGTTGCCTGTCTGGCATGTGCAAAGTCTTGTTCAATCTGCAGCACTACAATGTATAAATAAATAAGAAGTTTCATGGACCTAGGATGCAAAAAATATATCTCTAGTAATTTTACGTTGACTCATGTTGAAGCAATAACACTTCTCTAGTTTCTACCACCAGATTCGAGTAGCTGTCTCCTGCTAAGGGGGCTGGGCTCCAGATGTGGCTAAGACAGAAGCACCCCTGGGCTCTGTGAGGGGCTCCTTGTCTTGTGTGCCAGGAACTGAACTTCAGAAGGGAGAAATCACTGCGCTTGTCTCTCTGCATGGCTCAAGGTCACGTGGCTGGTGACCGACCTCAGATTCCATGCCAGGCCTGTATTTGTGCATGTGTGTCTGCATGTGGGGGTGCGATGTGTATGGCGTGTGCATGTGTTCCTGTGGATGACTGTGCCCATGTGGGGGCCAGAAGGCAGTGCTGCTTTTCACCTTGTTTGAGACATCTTGTTTGATGCTAACTCTGTCAGGCTGGCTGGTCCATGCGTTTGGAGGATTTCCCTGTCTCTACTTCCCATCTCCCCGTAGGAGCAGAGGGATTACACATTCATGCTACCACACGGGTTCTTGGGATTTGAACTTAGGTCCTCATGCTTGCTTGAGCCATCATCCCCAGCTCCCTACGTCTGTCTCAACTGCACTCTCCGTCAGACCCAGAAGGAACAGTACACACAACATAAGGAGTAGAAAAGTCAGTGGGGGACAGTGGGGGACAGTGGGGACATATACACCCCTATCAGTCACTTAGCACTCCTATGACTCTTCGAGCTAAACTAGGTCTTTGAAATGACCCAAGAGGTCTCACCCAAACAACCCACTGGGCTCACCCACCCCAGCCTCAACACCTATCACATCCTTTGCTCCAGCCACGCGGGCCACTTCCTCCCCATAGCAGGTATGCTGCTGCTCAGGGCCCTTCTACACAGAAAGTCTCACTCCACTTGGGCTTCGTACAGCACCATCTTTCCCGAGAGCCCTTCCCTCGCTGCCCTATCGTTTGCTGTCTGCTTGAGGCGGGGTCTAGCCTGGCACTGGCTGTTGCAGCCCAGGCTGGCTCAAATGCGGGGCAATCTTCTTGTTCACTCCTGAGTGCTGGCAGGAATTTGTTCATATATCTTCCTTATCTCTCTCTGCATAGATGAGTATTCTTCAAAGCCAATATTAACCCATTTCCTTCAAAGCCCTGTATGCCAATCATCCCATATTCTACATCACTGTCTTCTATGGCAGGTCACACAGAGGCATAGTTCTGTCTGTGACACCAAGCCCCTACTGCACTGTCCAGCCCACAAGGACTACTCGGGAACACTTACTCAAGGGGGGATGTCACCTGGCTTTTGCCGTGGCCCAGACAAGCCACATTGGCCTGCTGCTACTCTACCTGGGCTTCCTTAAGTGTGGATTCGTAAGTGCCTCTTTAACACGCCTTCTATACAGGAACCCCCTTAAGGTGCACCTTTTACTGGATACAGGCCTGTTCTACAGGACGGGATCAGAGCAGGCCACATTTGGGCTTAAACCCTTGCAGCCAGTTACAGAAGCAGGTGGGGTGTGAACCTGACCTTCAGATCCTGGTGTTTGTCTGTCTTCGTATGACTGCTAACATCACTTTCTGGATAGCAAAGAAAGTCCAGTTTGAGTTCTGGTTGTGCTGTGTGTAAGCATGTATAGCCATATATTCCCATGCTGTCAAATATGTATGTTATATATGTTTTCACAACCCCCTGCCACAGTCCACCTCGAGGGATATGGGGTTCACAGGCTCCATACTTTATCCCATGCCTGGCCAAGTGTAAATGTCCACTTTTTAGTGAGTAGCCACCCTCCACTGGGCACCTGGAGAATCCTGCACTTATCTCGCGGGATTGCAATTATTTAACTATCCACCAAATCGACAGCTGCCTTTTCCTTCCCTGGAGCTGGCACCATCTCTAACTCATCTCCCTTCCCCACAGCCTGGCACCAAGCACACAGTAGGTTCTCAGAAATGCATTTGGAAGAAATGAAGATGGAGGCTGTGGAGCTGCAAATCAAAATTCATTTGCTCAAGCCACTCAATTATTCATTCATGTGTTGAGTCATTCAATCTGTCAAAAACATCAGCCACCTGCCAAGAGTCCTGAGCCGAGAGCTGTGCACAGTTCTGGTGGAGATCCACAGCTCCATCATTCATTCAATCAGTCATGCATTCATTCATCTGCTCACAGAGGCATCAAGGATTACTGTTTCTGAGGGCTTGGGGCAGAGCAGTCTATGAGATCACCACAGGGCCAAGATGACAGAAAGCAGAGGGTGATGGTCAGACCCAGTCTAGATAGGTGGATGGATGGACAGGTGGATATATAGATAGATAGATGGATGGGTGCAAAAGAAATACTATGTTCTGGGGCTTTGGGACAGAACTAGAATCTACCAGATTTTGTCCCAACCCTTGAGAGGCTCACAGCCTAGGGATCCTGACCTTTGCCAACAGGATGGATGGGTGGACAAACAGAAGGACAGATGGGTGGATGGATGGATAATTAGATGAATTGGTATATGAATGGACAGATGGGTGGATGGATGGATGGGTGGATGGATGGATGGATGGAGGGGGATGGATGGATGGATGGATGGATGGATGAATGGACAGATGGATGGATGGATGTGTGGATGGATGGATGGATGAATGGACAGATGGACAGATGGATGGATGGATGGATGGATGGATGGATGGATGGATGGATGGATGAATGGGTGGGTGAATGAATGGATGGATGGATGTGATGTATGAATGGGTGAATGGATGAATAAAGGGGATGGCTGGTGAGTAGGTGAATAGATGGATGGATGGGTTGCTGGGTGGCTGGGTGAGTGGGTATGTGGATAAACGCGTATACGGGTGTGTGGTAGATGGGTGTACTGATACCCATGGGCAGCTGGCAGGCTAGGATGAGCAGGGAGAAGACAGAGTTGAGAAGTGGAAGATGAACTCACATTTGCTAAGCATCTATTTGATCGATAGCAAGCAAGTTTATCCTTTGAAGGATATTCATGATTGACCCATTTCACAGATGGTGGGAAGTGGGGGAGCTAAAGAAGGCAAAACAATATGCTCATCTGACCCTCTTTGGGGAATAGTGGCTGCTGTGTAATTCTCGGTACTCAATTTCCCCTGCTCAGATGAATGCCAGCTTTTTGACCGCATCCTGGCAATTGACACGGGTGATGATACTAATAATAACAATTATTATCACGGCTGTCTTCTAGGGATGAATACTTAATGTACACAGCCACTCATCCCTTTCAATCAGCTGACATGATTCTCATTTCAGGGAGGACAAAGCCCCAGAAAGTGGAAGGCTTATTCAAGCGTCTTCCTGGGTGTGTGGGGCTGGGGCTGTTTCTCTCTCCATCAAGCACCTCCCTCAGAGCCAGAGGTCCTGGCGCAGAGGCCTGCACAAGGAGCAGCAGAGAAGGCAGCAGCAAGCGGGAAGGAGATGCCAGCACCATGTTGCTGGGTTTGAGGAACACCAGTCATCCTTGGCGTTGAGCATTCTGCTCACTGCCACAAGGCGGCACTTGGATATCCGCCATATCCCTAGCACTGAGAGTTCTCAGGAGGCAGAAGGGGCTGGGCTGCTTTGGAAGACTTCCTGGAGGAAGGGAGGGCAGAGCAGCAGGGGCTGCTCTCCCTACCCGGAAGTCCCCCAAGCAGCTCTTCAAGGGCAAGAACCTCGGAAACTCTGGGGAGAGGAGAGCTAGAGACCCAGCGGGTCTGGCTCACTTGGAGGCAAAGGGGTCTTAGCTCTGGCTGGCGGCCCCACTTGGGGAGACACTTGCCTCCTTTTTACAGCCCATATTTCCCCCCTGGAGAGGGTCCCATAAGACATCGCTGAATATACAACACTTTTCTCATTCCTCTGCACTTTTCTCATTCCTCTGCAAAGCCCCGCCGAGGGCTGACCCCCCTGTTCCACACAGCCATGGTGGGGGGCAACCCCCTGCTGCTTTACCCCTGTCTTTACACAGCTTGTGCTCCTCTCCTGGAGCACTCTCCCTCCCCTCACCTTCTCCTGCTGTCTTGACATCATTCAGCAAGCCACCTCCACCCAAGTCCAGACACGGCTCCCAAAAGAACATATTCTCCATAACGTTACTGAGCACCCAGGATTAAACCAGAAGCTCAGTATAAAGCTTAGAGCCACACACAGAGGAGACGCTTATTAAACTCGGTGGATAGATGGGTGGATGATGGCTGGCTTGCTGGAGGATGGATAGGTGGATGGATGGATGGATGGATGGATGGATGGATGGATGGATGGATGGATGGATGGATGGTGGATGGATGGATGGGTGGATGGGTGGATGGATAGGTGGATGGATGGATGGGTGGATGGGTGGGTGGGTGGATGGTTGATGGGTGGGTGGGTGGGTGGATGGATGGATGGATGGTTGATGGGTGGGTGGGTGGGTGGTTGATAGGTGGGTGGGTGGGTGGATGAATGGATGGATGGATGGGTGGATGGGTGGGTGGGTGGATAGTTGATGGGTGGGTGGGTGGGTGGGATGGATGGATGGATGGATGGATGGTTGATGGGTGGGTGGCTGATGGGTGGGTGAGTGGATAGATGACTAGGTAGTTAGAAGATGGGTGGGTAGATAGGTGGGCAGACAGAGATATGGATAAGTGAGTTCATAGGTAGATGGATAATGACTGGATGGTGGATGAGTGAGTCAGTAGGTAGATGGATAAGTGGATAGGTTTGTAGATAGGTGGATGAGTGGATGAATGGATAGACAAGTAGGTGTACAGATGGATGAATTTGCAGATGTATAGATAAATGGGTGGGTGGGTGGATGGGTGGGTGGGTGGGTGGATGGATGGATGGATGGGTGGGTGGATGGATGGGTGGATGGATGGATGGGTGGGTGGGTGGATGGATGGGTGGGTGGGTGGATGGATGGGTAGGTAGGTGAATGGATGCATGGGTGGATGGGTGGGTAGGTAGGTGGAAATGGTGAATGAACAGAGGTTGTAGAGCTAGGAGGCTTGAGTGAACTGGTGTAAAGCATATGCCTTTGAAGGGGTAGATGGATGTTGCTTGGACTGACCTTGTTGTAGAGAGCACAGATGTGCAGGGCTGTGTTCCCTGAGGCATTCTGGGCTCCAGGCTCAGCCCCATAGAAGAGCAGGTGCTCCAGGTGCTGAGAGTGGCCCCTTTGGCAGGCCTGAGGGTGCAGAGAGTGCATAAGCCTGATTAGACCTCATCTGGGTCCTTCAAGGCCCTCCCCCTTGCGGTCAGGTCTGTACCCACACCCCCTCTCTGTGAGGAACTCTGTACCCACATCCCCGCTCTGTGAGGAACTCTGTACCCACATCCCCTCTCTGTGAGGAGCTCTGTACCCACATCCCCTCTCTGTGAGGAACTCTGTACCCACATCCCTGCTCTGTGAGGAACTCTGCCATCTCTTTTGCACCCCAGCTCCTTGGATGCTTTGCACTAAATATGGGTACCTGGTGGATTTCCTGCCAGCCGTTCTCATCCGCTATGCCCAGCTGGGCCCTGTTGTACAGAAGTAGCTCGCAGCAACGGGGGTCGCCCCCCACCATGGCTGTGTGGAACAGGGGGGTCAGCCCTCGGCGGTCCTTGTAGTTGGGGGAGCCCCCAAGGTCCAGAAGTGCCTAAGGAGAACAGATAACTCAGGAAGAAAGGACAGATGGCAGCTCTAGTTCCAAAGGGCTGTAGGGAGGTGAGCCTTGAATGACCCACACAGGCTCATACCTGTCTCGTTTCTGCTCCATTCTGTGTGTGTATGTGTGTATGTGAGTGTGCGTGCACGTGTGTGCACACACACTGGCACGTGCGTGTAGAGGAGGCCAGGGGTCAACGCTAAATATATTGTTCAGTTGCTCTCCACTTTATTTTTTGAGACAGAATCTCTCACTGAACTTTAAGTCCACCAAATGGGGTAAGACTAGCTGGCCAACAAGGCCCAAGAATCCTCCTGTCTAATTCCCCAGCACTGAGATTACAGGCGTGTGCCTCCACACTGTTTTCTGCTTGTGTCCTGGAGACTGACCTCAGGTCCTCATGCTTGCATAGCAAGCCTCCACTGACAGAGCTACCTTTCCAGCCCCTCTGATAGTCTTACAGACTTTGTCTCCAGTATCAATGAGTCCTTAAAAACAACGAGAAGACAAGGCAGATGCCTCCACAGGACTCTTTCTCTGACATGAAACTCAGCCTTTCTCTAGTGGCTGACTTTTGATGAGCCACTGGAGGGGGCCCATGGCCACAGGCCTCTCAATTCATGGCATGGTTGTGGGTCTAAGTTTAAGAATGCCCCGACCAAGTGTAGGAGCACTACATAGACTGTCATGAAAGGAAGCCTGGGATGAACTCAAATATTGAGTCAGATTCCTTGAGGGTGGGAGTTCTAGGGGAAAGTGAACGGATAAAAAAGAGGGAAGAGTTTAAGCTTGTATAAGAACAAGTATTAGCCTGGCTGTGGTGGCACACACCTTTAATCCCAGCACTTGGGAGGCAGAGGCGGGTGGACCTTTGTGAGTTCGAGGCCAGCCTGGGCTACAGAGTGAGTGCCAGGATAGATTCCAAAGCCACAGAGAAACCCTGTCTCGAAAAACAAAATGAAACAAAACCAAACCAAAACAAAAAGATAGAAAAGAAAAGAAAGAAAAGGAGAAAGAACAAGTATTGACAGCTGCCCCTGTGCAGACACAGCCCCACAGCAGCCCTGTGTGGTAAGGCTACAATGAACTATCTCCAGCGGTGTCATCCAACATGGTGGCCACAGGGGGGCGACCAGTGCCTAACTAGGGCTAGCGAGTCCTGGGGAAGTGTGATTTCAAGTTTACTCCACTTTAATTAATTTAAATCTAAACAGTCTGGTGTGGACAGTGGTTAAGGGACTTGATAGCAAGAATCTAGAAACACACACACACACACACACACACAGAGGTATATAGACAGTAGCCATTGGTTCTGGCAATAAACAACAATCCTCATGCCAAATGTTTGGCTACACCAGGGCTCTTGGGGAAAGAGGGTGATAAGAGGGGTGTGTCATTGAACTGGGGCATCCGTGAATACAGGTGTGCCTCCATCTTTGGGAGCAGCCTATCCTGACCCATGCAGAAAGAGGGATCAGGTGATGTGTTCGAGTTAGATGAGAAAGAGTGTTTTAAAATAAGACTGCATGCAAGGACTGTGTGGTGGTGGTGGATAACTCAGTAAAGTGTTCCCCCTGTAAACATGAAGGCCCGAGCTTGATCTCAATAATCCACGTGAAAAGGTGTTGCACAGTGGAGAGAGAGACAGGTAGATCCTGGGGCTTACAGGCCAGCCAGACTAGCCAGTTCAGGGAGCCCTACATACCAGTGAAAGCCTCATCTGGAGAAATATGGTGGCTAGTTCCTGAGGACTGATAGCTAAGGTTGTCCTCTGACTGCCACATTTGTACATGCCAGCTCATGGATTACACATGCACGCACCTGTGCGCACACGCGCACGCGCACACACACACACACACACACACACACACACACACACGGTACAGCATTTGTTCTGTGCATTTTGTGGCTACCTAGGGCTTTTTTGTTTGGGAAAGCACATTTTGTTTCTTTGTTTGTTGGGAGTGCCATGATGCTCAGGCTAGCCTCAAACTCACTATGTCGTCAAGGTTGACCTTACGCTCCTCATTCTCCTTCCTCTGTCTCTCAAGCGCTGAGATGTCAGGCTTGTGCCTCCACACCTGGCTTTGGGGAGGTTTGTTTTGTGTCTTAGGTATGAGGAAAAGAGGCTGGATTTGGCTGTGAGAGAATGGATGTGTTGGGAGGTGAAGAGCTGGGCTAGGAAGGGAGAGTGGCGGGGCAAATCCAGGGTGTGGATGGAGATGGTCTCGCTGAGTAGCAGGGATTCATTTTCAGTGTTCTAAGGCCTTTAAGGGTAGGCACTTTAGGGAGGCAGAGGTAGGGTCATTCCGAGTGCCCAGGAGGAAGCTTTAGTGGACCTACCTGGGCTGCGTCACAAGCAGCTTCTAGACTAAGCTGGGGGCACCTGGAAGACTGACAATGGGAACTGTTGTGTTGTCGGTGTGCGGTGGGGACACAGTGGGGCTATTTGGGACGGAGGGGGCAGTGAGATAGGGTCTGTGTAACCTGGGCCGCCAGCCTTGAATCCCCGAGCGCGAGGACCGCAGGTATGTGCGTGAGACCTGGCTGACAAGGATTCTTGTGAACAGAAGGAAGTAGGGTGGGGAAGTAAAGGGAGAGGAGGAAGGCCCTCCGTCCGGGGACTCTAGCATCCTCACCGTGAGTGCCAGACAGTGCCGAGCACACGCAGCCTTGTGTAGCGCTGTCATGCCATCCCGGGCCCTGAAGTCTATGTGAGCCCCACCCAGGCACAGCGTTCGAATCACCTCTACTGAGCCTTCCGTCTGGGCCGCCAGGGTCAAAGGTGTCTCTGAAGGGTGAGAGAAGACCTTCAGAGGCAGGGCTTCTGGCCCCGCCTCTCAGACACCACCCCTGGCTCAACCCCTATAACCTCTGGGTCAGTCTCACCCTCTGGGGATGAGGAGCCAGCCCTGCCTCTCTACCAGACCCTGCTCTTCACCCCAGCCCGTCATGGCCCACGCATCTCCCCACCTCCTGAATCTGAGTCATGGTAATTGGGGTCCAGCCCCTTGTCCAGCAGCCTCGCCACCTTGTCAGACGTCCCGAGCTGCACATATTCCAGGAACTTCTTCAACCCCGTCTGAATCGTGTACAAAGAAAGACAGGGAATCAGGGAGATCGGGGGGGTCAATCGAAGAAAGCAGCAATCAGAGGTGACATTGTCTGGTGGGTACACAGCCAGCCCCTTCCCAAGGCAAAAAGGAAGTCTGGTGTGGTGGGTTGTGGGGCAGAGACAGGGGGATGATGAGTTCTAGGCCTGGGCTACACAGTGAGACCCTGTCTTAAAAGTAATATTCTAAAATAGAAGGGTATGGAAGCTTGAGTGGAAACGGCTCCTCTGGGCTCACCGGGAATGGCATTATTGGAGTAGGTGTGTCATTGGGGGCAGGCCCAGTGGCTCACTGTCTCTCCCTTCTGCATGCCAGTCAGGATGTAGAGCTCTGAGCTCCCTCTCCAGGACCGTGTCTGCCTGTGTGCTGCCATGGTTCCACCCACGATGACAATGGACTAAACCTCTGGAAACTGTAAGGCGGCCCCAGTTAAATGTGTTCCTTCACAAGAGTTGTCGTGGTCATGGTGTCTCCTCACCGCAGTAAAGACCCTAACTAAGACAAAATGGAACTGAACTGTGTTGAGATCCATGCTGATGACACGTGTTCTTAAAGGAATGTGTCTGTAATGTTCCTGTTTCAACGAACAATCCGCAAGAAAAATAATTAAAATATCATGGTTTGGGAGTGGCAAGGCTTTACTTGGTCGTAAAGGTACTTGCAGCCAAGCCTGCCAATCTGAATTTGATCCTCAGGACGCGCATGAGAGGAGAAAACTAAGCTCTAGAAATTACCCTCTGATCTCCACATGGGAGCCATAACATGAGCATGCCATCTCCCCCACCACAGCCACACACAGTGATAAATAAATAATGCGATTTTAAAGAGATAACGTGGGGGCTAGGGAAATGCCTCAGCTATTCAGGGTCCTTACTGCTCCTATAGGAGACCCAAGTTCAGTTCCCAGCACCAACCAGTGGCAGGTAGCTCCAGCTGCAAGGGGATCTGGCGTTTCTAGCTTCCTTGGGTGCCTGCATTCACATGCAAAACCCACACACAGACACAGACACATACATAATCAAAAATAAAATAAATCTTAAAAAAAAGATACAGTGGGCTTTTTGTACTGTTTTTGCAGTGTGACTCAAGTCCCACCTGTCACATGTACAAAAGAGCTGCACGTGGCCACCGTAGATGGTACAGGTAGGGAGGGAGAAGGCACGGAGGGGAGGGAAGAGGGGGGATGATGGGATGCAGACAGACTTTGGGGAGGGGGAGAGAGGAATTTCTTTCCATTGAATGTCAAGAAATGTTTCCCCCTGGCCACATCAGCTCCTAACTTCCCCCAGCTCCTAGGGGACCAGGGCAGACACAGGGGAGATATCACCCAAGGTCTGGAGCGAAGGAACCCAACAGGATAATGTGGCTGGCAAGGACAGGCAGAGTCTGTGCTTGATGAGATATAGGCTATGGACCAGGGTGCTGTGGTGTCTATGAAATACTCCCTAGGCGGGAGATGGGGTGAGGGCGGGGTAAGGAAAGTGCCCTAAGTGCTTCTGAGCAGAAAGGCTGAGTTAAAAGCATGGGTTGAAGGGTTAGTCCCAAGAGCACGAGGCCCCGACTTTGTTTCCCTAGAACCCACGTAAGAAAGTCAGGGGTGACGGTGTGCACTTGCAATCCCAGTGCTGGGGAAGTGGGGACAGGCACATGCCTGGAGCTTCCTGGCCAGCTAGTGTGGCCTGAATGGTGAGCCTCAGACCAGTAAGACACCGTACTAAACATAAGGTGGGGCCAGTGAGACGGCTCATCTAGCAAAGGTGCTTGGCAGCAGGCCTGGCACCCGACTTCCATTCTCACAATCCATATGATGGAAGAAGAAAATTGAGTCCCCAAACTGTCCCCTGCTCCACATGTGCACCCATCCACTCACTCCACTGCCGCCGCCGCCGCCGCCGCCGCCCCCTTACAAACGCACACACCAGGCACAGATGGCATTGGTCTGGGCGGGAGAGGCCATAGACGGAAGTGGGAAGGAGTTATGATGGGGCTAAACACGTGACTCACTCCAGACAGGGTTCAAACACGTGACTCCAAACGGGGTTCAAACACGTGACTCCAAACAGGGCCCAGCATTAAATGCGGGAGGGCTTGGCGTAGCTGAGGGGTTGGCGGAGGGGAGGGCTGAGGGAGAAGAGTGGGTGCAGGGTGGCACACCCAGGGCAGGCCTGTGTCAGAGTGTTCTCACCTTCGTGTGCAGTTTGGCCAGCTGTTTCTCATCCAGGTTGGTCTGCTTATAGACTCGGGTCTTGTAGCGGAACTGAGGCCAGGAGCGGAGTGGGAAGAGACACAGACTTGTAATTAGGTTCTTTGTTGAGGAATAATGTCCCATACTCCTCGCTCCCTCCCAGATGAGTTTAGGATCAGCACAGAAATGGCCCCAGGGAGGGTGACCTTTCCACGAGCACTAGATCATCAAGGTCTGTGGCATTATAACCCCTACCTTGCAAGTGTAACCCACACACAGAATGTTCTAGAATGACTACTGCAGTTGGGATTCCCATACCAGCTGATGGCATAAGCAAGGGAAGCAATGCCATCTGAGGCAACTCAGCTGCAGATCTGGGCTCAGGATCCTGAGTCTCGGGACACCCTGAAGCTCCCCCTGGGTTCTCTTGGAGTCAGAGTGGGCGCCCCAGGGAATGCCTTCTTTAAGAGTTTTGTGGCCTCACCTCCAGGTAGGGTACCCCCTTCTCAAAGGACTGTGGGTACTCTCTTAGCAGCCTCTCCTCTTCCAGGAAGTTGGCGTCCCGGCCTGAGGTGGCGGGCTGGAACAGTCCGTAGTTAAGCACATCCTGTAGGCTCTCACTCAGGGCACAGAGTACTTGCTGTTTGGCTGTCCAGATGGTGGCGTCAGGGTTGAAGCGTAGGCATTTCTGGTGGGAGATAGGATGGCCAGGTTGGGTCAAGGGTCTGAGGGCTTGGGGTAGGTTGGAAAAGGAGTGGAGTCCAGCTAGAGCTGGGAGTAGGGGTGGGAAGCAGACGTGGTCCATGTGTCTGTCAGCTGACAGGTGAGTAGCCACTCACCGTCTGGTGCAAGTCAGGGATGCCAATCCTGAAAACCATCATGCTGAAGTGGGCGTCGTCTGGGACAGACATGGAGCGGCCCTGGAGGCCTCGGGCAGAGGCCAGGTTACCAGGTGCTCCGCTGCCCCGGCCCCGAGTCCCCTGGGGGCCTCTCCCTGGCCCGTCCGGGGAGCTGTCGGATTCCGAGCCCCCCTCGGGACACTCGCTGGCACTGTGGCGTTCCTCGTCCTCGCTTGTCGCGGGGCTGTGGGTCATCGTGGGGCCACGGGGCGACGGGGGACAGCAGCATCACAGGCAGCTGGGCAAGGCAAGGGTGACCCTCAGTGGCGAGCCACTCAGAAGCTAGCGGTACCATTCAGTGAGAGACACGGAGGCAGCCTGTCCCCTCCGCCTTGGGAGGCATACCCTCAGCCCTCTGCACAGACGAGCCCTCACCGCCTGCCTCTTCAGCCTCCCCGGCACCCTTCTGTCTCCTCCCTGTCCTCGGTCCTCCTTGCAGCCCCCACCCCCCAGCGCTCCACTTTGTGACTGACCCAGTGTGTCCCAGAAATCACAGAATCACCGTGGGAGCTACTGGCCCACTTTGTCAAGCCACAAAAAAGGAAGCTAAAATTAGCTAAGGACAGACAGGTGGACCGATCAACCCCGGCATCCTGCCCTCCTGGCCGGAGCCTGGCCTCTTCACCCCAGGGAGGCTGAGAATGACTTTTATAGTAAAGGGAGATGGAGGTGTGAGCTTTCAGCCTGGGGCAGCAGGAGGCGCCCAGAGCTGGTGACTTCACTGAGGTGTGTCTGACCACATGTCTGGGGGGGCTGCTGCTGCGGAATGAGCTGTCCCTGGAGCGGACAGAGGGACACAAATGTGGGTGGATGTACAGAAAAGAGAAGTTCCCCTAGCTGTGCCCAAGGGACCTATGAGAGGTTACTGGGGCATGTGCAGAGGACGTGCGGGCGGATAGAGAGGGTGGCCCTGGCTGGACATCCAGGTGATAAGCTGTGGTGGCCTGGATGGGCGTGCACAAGTGCGGGTGACCTGTGGGTGTGTTCCAGGACTGGCACAGCAGGGTGGGTGGGTTGGCACTGTTTGGTACTGGTGGCTCCACCGAGGGGAACTTGGATTGGGTGGGGAGGCTGGGGAGGAGGCATATGGGGAAGCAAGGGGTGGGGAGGGTCGTCCCTCTCAAGGTGGCCTACCGAGGGGTGGCTGCCGTCCAAACGCGGCCCTCTCCTCTCCTGTTCACCACCCCCCACTCCCCACTCTAGAACCGGAAAGCAGAATGTCTGGTCTGGTCCCTCCCACCCCACACCAGGCCCGGCTCCTGCACCGTTGCCATGGAGATGGGAAGCAGTGGAGGGTACTGCTGACTTTGGGGGAGTGGGGATGGGCTGGGGGGAGGAGGGCTGGGGAAGGAAAGACGAAATGTTTAAGGAAGAGAGTTCCAAGAACTGTAGGCGAGCAGGCGTCTAACTGCGGGTTGAGGACCCCTCCCCCTCGTGAGGGCCGAGCTCCGAAGCCCCCCGCCCCGCCCGCGTATCTGGCCTTGCTGCCCCACCCGCCGGGCTCCGGAGGAGACTCCGGGTCTCCAGCTCAGTCCTCCGATTGCCCCACACCACCTCCCGGCTGGCGGTGACCTCAGCCACTCCCCCTCGGCTGACCCTGGCTGACACCCCCTCCGCAGCCCTAGCTCTACAGGAACCGGGTGGCAGGTGGGATGGAGGGTCGGCCAGGCCCGGGCCCCACAGCGCGGACTCCGCTGCCCCAACACCCAGGACAGCCCGGGCCCCTCCCCCTCCGGCCTCGAGGGAGGGAGCGGGCACACTCCGCCGGGGCGGCATGAATCAAAAGCTCGGCGGCTAAGAATAGCTGGCACGCAGCTGGTACCGAGACGGGCTGAGGAATCGGCAAGGGGGGTGGCGATGGGAGGGAGGGGGCGCCCTGCGAGGCTGCGGGGGGACAGGGGACGGCTGGCGTGGCCAGGAGCCGGGCCCCGGGAGGATGAATGGAGGTGGAGGAAGGCGGGAGCTGGAGCTGAGGCAGGAAGGTGATGAGGGGACAGCCCGGGTCAGAGAGGGCGCTGGGACTGGGGGCGGGAGCAGAGGGGGCGCGCCGGCCGCGGAGAAGGGACCGGAGGCGCGATGGGCACGCGAGGCGCGAGTGGGAAGGAACTGGAGTCGCCTGCCAGGGGCGCCGGTCTAGGCGGCGTGGGGGCTCTGGCCCAGACACCGGACTTGAAGGGGCTGGGGACCAGGGTGACCTAGGGGAGGGGCCCAGGTGCGCCTGGATGGGTGAGGCGGGGGAGTGGCCCAACAGGGTTGGGAGGCGGGGACCAGGACCCGGCGGTGGCCCTGTCGGTTCAGGGGGCGCAGCACGTGGGGGATGGGGCACACCCTCCCAGCGAGGATGCGATCTGGGACGGGGCACCCGGGACTGGGTCGCAACCCAATTTGATGTCACCCGTAGGGGCCACGCTCCCTTCCACACCCGCACTCCCCCCCACACACACCCTAATGCACACCCAGGCTGGAGCCGGCGCCAGGCCAAGGACATCCGGGGCGCCCCCGCCCGCTCCCGCAACCCCAGCTCTCGGAGCTGCACCCGACCCCAGACCCCCCTAGGGTGTCCCGTGCCCTTACCTGCCTGGCGGGGCTGCTGAGTCCCGGTCGGCGGCGCCCGCGGCCCCTCCCCCCCTCCCCCCCACCCCCCACCCCCCCGTACACGGGGGACCCTCAGGCCATGCCCCACCGCCCCGGAGGGCGAGCGGGCCGGGGAGGGGGCGGGCGAGGGCTGGGGGGAGGGCGGGGGGGCCGCGGACCTCACCCCCCCCGCGGGCCGGGCCCGGCCATCCGCAGCGCGCCCCCCTTTCTGCCGCGCCCGCGCGCCCCTCCTCGCCCGCCCCGGGGCTGGGGTCTGGCCGGGCTACGGGCGCCGCGGCTCCCGCCGGCTCTGCCTCCTCCTCCTGTGCCTGGGGCCGCCGCGCCGCCGCCTGCTCCCGCTCGGCGCCTCCACTGCCACCCGGCTCGCTCTCTCGCACTAGCTGTCTCTCCCTCACCCGGTCTCTCTCTCTTGCTCTCCTCTCTCCCTCCCTCCCTCCCCTCCCTCCGCCCTCTCCCCTCCCTCCAGGAGCCCGCAGAGAGATATCGCCCCTCCCCGCGCCCCCAAACCTCGCCCATCCTCCCCCCCACCTCGGCTCCGCCCCTCTCCCCTCACCCTCCTCCATCCTTCATCTTCACTGCCCCATCCCCAAACCCGGATTCCACCCCTGCTTACCCTCGTGTGTCCCAAACGGGGTCCTGCTCCTTCCAGAGAAGCCCCTTTCCCAGAGTGCTCCCTACTCCTCCCATACATGGTGGGGTGCTATTCGTATCTATACAGTCTGCATATTCCCAAAGTGAATGCTGAGGGCTATAGATCCCTGTCCTGTGTCCCCAAATGCGCGCGCGTGCGCGCGCGCACACACACACACACACACACACACACACACACACACACACCACACCTTTCCATATAGCCCCCCCCCACACACACACACACGGAAAACCAGAGGTAGCCATGTATCCCTTCCCCCAGCTGGCCCTGTAAACAAAGCATACCCACCGCTGCCTACTCCTTTAGGGCATGCCTGCCCGCTACACCCGGCTTCATGCACAGTGTCACACCCCATTGTCACAGCATACTGACAGCACCCTGCAACATTTACCCACACCATACTCCTATTGCCTGCTGAGATCTGCCCACAAAAGCACATGGTAGACAGGCATTGGTGCTGTCTGAGCAAGCTCACCCACCCCCTGCCCATCACAGGTATGTTCACCTGTTTGACGGCACACCCTGCTCAGAGCACCCCTCCACGGCTCTCCCTGAGTACAGAAGTCGGGTTTAAAACGGGACTGCTTTCCTGTTCAAGCACAGAGAGGCTAAGTAACTTGCCCCAGGTCGCCCAGCTATAAAGAGGTGGAGTCACGGATGAAAACCAGAGGCTGTCCCCTAGTCTCCACTGGCCTGCTGTAGTGTTCCAAAGAACATGCCTGCGGTTGTCTTATCCTCATGTATCGCTCATGTGTCGCCTGATTTCACACACTTGGGCACATAAAGCTGCGAGCGTGCAGGTAGCTAGCGCTCTCTTGCTGGGTACTTTCACAGAGGCAAGGCAGGCTCATTCATCACCCTTCAGCCTTCTTCCGTCCTGACTTCCACTTTGCCCCAGCTCCAGCAGCATCCCCGGAGCCACTAGGGAACACCAGCACCTCCAGAGGGCGGTTCTAGGTGGCTTCTGCGTTCTTCTGCAGCTGCAGGCTCCTGGGAGCATCCAGAGATAAGCTGGAGTTGGTACCATCTCAGAGAGCCCCTCATCCTGATGCACCCACCCAGGTGCTGAGCAGCTGAGCCCATGGAGAACAGCTGTTAGGGCTGGCACAAGCACTGAGTGGCATGAAGTGCTCTATAGTTTACAAGGCTGTTGTGTATTATATGAGGTCTGCGGCCTCTAGTGAGGGGCCTCTGTGCCCTCATGAGTATCTGAGAGGCTCTAAAGGAACCAATAGGCTGCCCAAGGTCACTCTGTCCTCCACATACCGGGCTTTCTTGAAAACCGGTGTGTTCCTTTCCAAGGCCCCTCACGGAGCCCTCAGCAGTCCAGGGCAGATGTCAGGCACCTGCTTGGAGCCAGCAGCCTTGGCTAGATGCCACCATGCCCATGACCTCCACAGGGCTGCCATGTTGCCTCTCTGATCTGCTTTGCTTTTGCCCTGCAGAGCCTGGGCCCTGGATCTCTGGCTCATGAATTGACAAGACCTGCCGGACCATAGCTGGAATAGCCCTGCGAGACTCATGGTTCTGGCATGGAGGGGGCATGGCAGTCTCCTCTGGCATGGGATCGTCCCCCAGCCTTCAGCGCCTCTCCCCAGGCAGACACCTTGAGAACTCAGGTGCAACCTAAGCACAAAAGTTTGCCTTTGAAGCCTTTAACCCGGCTGTTGTTCCTCTGCCAGGAGCACTGGCCGTATTCAGCAGCTTAACTGAGCACTTACTAGGTACTAGGAAGCCTGCTTTGGGACTTGGGGATACAGACCACCCAAGCATCTAAGCTTCGGTCTGCAAGAGGCAGATGTAAACAAACAAGACCATGCTGGTTGGATTATACCTGGAAGGAGAGGAGGCATTTTAGAGGAGCCGAGACTCCGGTGATGAGGGAAGAGTCTTGAGGAGGAAGGACAGGGAGGGCACAGCCAAGGTGGAGGGTGAGGGGAGATGGGGTGAGACAGCAGAAAAGGGCTCTCTCCCAGGCCCTAGCCCTGCGGGCTGCACGGAGGCCCAGGTTTGGCTTCTCTCCTGCTTCTGATGGGAAGGTGAGGAAGCAGGGGCGTGGGGAGTAATGTGATCTGATTTATGGTTTGGAAGGATTGCTCTGGCTGCGCAGGCAGGCAAGCAGCCCAGATTGGAGGGGCTCAGAGGAAGGAGGGGGAGGCCAGGGGGAGGTGACTGCAGTGGTCTAGGCGGGGACGAGGCAGCTTGCAGAATGTTCTCTGCTCAGAGTCCCGTGCTTGCTTGGTTCACTTCCTGGAGATAACTGCTCTGTCTGTCTACCCTTCTCCTCCTTGGTGGAGGAGCCGCTGCCCCCCCCAGCATTAGCCTGCTCAGCCCCCCCTCCACCCCAGCATTAGCCTGCTCAGCCCCCCCTCCACCCCAGCATTAGCCTGCTCAGGGCCCCCACCTCCACCCCAGCATTAGCCTGCTCAGCCCCTCCACCCCAGCATTAGCCTGCTCAGGGCCCCCACCTCCACCCCAGCATTAGCCTGCTCAGCCCCCCCTCCACCCCAGCATTAGCCTGCTCAGGGCCCCCCACCACCCACCCCAGCATTAGCCTGCTCAGGGCCCCCCACCTCCACCCCAGCATTAGCCTGCTCAGGGCCCCCACCACCCACCCCAGCATTAGCCTGCTCAGCCCCCCCTCCACCCCAGCATTAGCCTGCTCAGGGCCTGGCCTGCAGGATAATCTTGGAGTTACACCTTTCAAGCTGTACACATCCATGCTGTTCACACACACACACACACACACACACACACACACACACACACACACGCACACACGCACACACACACACACACACACACACACACGCACACGCACAGGCCCCACAAGCAGGCATACTGAAGGGCTGGGGGGGCGGGGATAGACCATCTGGGTGGGAACTGTGAGTCTGGAGCCTGAGGATGGGTAGAAGAGGCCTCTTCATTAGGCTGTGTGGTCAGTGGTGACCACAGGAAGGATAATGACAACCTTAGCTTTCCCTGTAGCCTGTTCCCTCCTCAGGAATGGCCAGGAGGGGGAGACGGGATCAGAGCCAAAAGCCAGCATCCATCATGGCCTGCTTTGTTCTGAGAAGGCTCATGGACCAAGGCTGAGGCCTGCCGGTGTCATGGATGCCTACAGAACTTTCTCCACCTTTCTTCTGACCATCTAAATGCTTGTAATTGCAAAAGTGAAGAAAGAGGAGCAGAAGCGGAGGTCTGGAAAGCAGTAAGGGGTGGGTGTGGAGAGACCCAAGGCGGGATGAGGCCTTGGAAAGTTAGAGGTTTCCGGCCACAGAGGCAGAGCCTCCTGGAAGCCAAGAGGGGCGGGGAGAGACACCAAGAGAAGCTGAGGAGACCAAAAGTTAAAACAGACCAGATCAGGAGGGGAGGCAGAAAAGAAGGCCGGGCAGAGAGAGAGGACCAAGAGGACCGGACACTTCGCCAGCCCGAGACTCCAGCCTATCCCAGTGCAGGGATGCCCAGCAGGATGAAGGCAGCCTGGCTTTGGGGGGCCCTAGTGGTCCCTCAGCTTTTGGGTCTTGGCCATGGAGCCCGGGGTCCTGGGAGGGCGTGGGAGGGAGGTGCCCTGGAGGAGGAGCCAAAGCGGGAATCGCTGATGTTGAAGGTGAGAGTTGGAGGCTTGCGGTGAAGGGTTGTGGAGCTGGGCGAAGGAGAGTAATGGGGCTTAGACGGGCAGCGGGTTCAGAGGAGGGGCTGAGAGGGTAGGTGGGAAGGAGGCTGACATGTGTCCTCGGCCCCACAATCTTCAGGAGGCACTGGAGCTGCCCACTGGGGTAGGAAGTAAAGGTGATCTTGCTGGAAATCCTGAAGGCAAAAGGGTCTGGGGGACCAAGGAACCGCAAGGAGAAGAGGAGGAAGAGGAGGCCACCATGGCATCTACTTCCAGGCCCAACCCTTTCCCCAGCCCTTCTCCCACATCAGAGGACGCCATCACTTACATCTGTGAGTACCCAGAAGCCATGCACCTCAGGGGCCCAAACCACTGGACCTCATGTACGTAGTCCAGATTACCCCGTTCTTTCTATTTTTGGAAGTCCGAGGGCCATGCCCTCCCTTGTCCTTAGGGTCCCTGATTGTGCCTCCAGATGCATATCCTGTCCCTTCACAGTGGGGCGCTTGGCCGGCCTGGATGCAGGCCTACACCAATTGCACATTCGTCTGCACGCTTTGGACACTCGTGTGGTCCAGCTGACCCAGGGACTGCGACAGCTGCGGGATGCTACTGGTGACACGGGCGACTCAGTGCAAGCCCTGAAGGAGGCACAGGCCCGCGCTGAGCAAGAGCATGGCCGCTTGGAAGGTAAGTCTGCCCAGCACCAAGAGGGCCTAGGTGGGCGGGGGCAGCTCAGGGAGGCCTGACGACCTGGGCAGCAAGAGCGTCAGGACACCAGAGGGTCACGTCTGGAGCAGGATCGTGAGGTGGGTGAGACACTCCTGGCTTCAACCTGTGCCACACCCTGGAAGCCGCACCCACCCTGGCCACGCCCCTCGCAGGTCCTGGCCCCTCCTCATTACACTCTGGGGTTAGGCCCCGCCCCCGACAGCCTGGCCAGGCCTCATTGGTCCCTGAAGTTCTAGCCCTCATTATCCACGCCCTCCCTGTCTGCCTTCAATGCTCGGGCATCCTCTAATTCCCAGCACTGAAGGCCTGTCCTCTCCTGGCCACGCCCACATCGGCTGTACTGGCTCTGACCCCGCCCTCTCCCGGTCCTGGCCCCGCCTCCGCCTCCACCTCATTGGTCATCGCAGTTCTAACCTGGCTCCGCCCTCCACCCTAACGCGCCGCTCGGCCGCCGTGGCCCCGCCCTCCCCGCAGGCCCCGCCCCGCCCCGCCCCAAGGTTCTGACTCCGCCTCACCATGCACACAGGCTGCCTGAAGGGCCTGCGCCTGGGCCACAAGTGCTTCCTGCTCTCGCGGGACTTCGAGACGCAGGCGGCCGCGCAGGCGCGCTGCAAGGCGCGGGGCGGGAGCCTAGCGCAGCCCGCAGACCGCCAGCAAATGGACGCGCTAGGTCGGTACCTGCGTGCCGCACTCGCCCCCTACAACTGGCCGGTGTGGCTGGGCGTGAACGACAGGCGATCTGAAGGGCTCTACCTTTTCGAGAACGGCCAGCGCGTGTCCTTCTTCGCCTGGCACCGCGCACCCAGCCCGGAGCCCGGCGCCCATCCTAGCGCGGCATCACATCCACTCAGCCCGGATCAGCCCAACGGCGGCGTCCTGGAGAACTGCGTGGCGCAGGCCTCAGACGACGGTTCCTGGTGGGACCATGACTGTGAGCGGCGCCTCTACTTCGTCTGCGAGTACCCCTTCTAGACAGCCGGTCCTTGCCGCAGAGCTCTAGCGCGCATTCTGCACCGTGCACCGTGGTGCACCGTGCGCCCTGATGCCTGGAGTTACTCAGAGGTTCACAATAACCCTGAATAAATTTCAATACGAAGAGGCTTTTTCCTTTAGAGATTGGCACCCAGACTGATCGGTGCCAGGTTGCACCTGAGAGCACTCCAAAGATGCAGCTACTAGCCATATCAGCCAGAGCTTATAAAGGCAAAACCCACATTACATGTAGTCTGCCTACGTGTGGGCACGGGCTTATTGTAACTTATATGTCTTGCAGTGTCCTAGCCCTCTTTTGAGGAGAGTAAGCAAGTTTGATTACAAAAGCAGAAATAGCTGTCTTACTGTCTTGCTAGAACATCAAATTTTACTAAGATTAGTCACTTTAAGAGGAGTGTTCTAACATCTGGGGGGGGAGGGGCTGACAGGGCAGAGCCAGTTCAAGCCAGGGGCTTACATGTTAGGCATAGTAAGTCTAAACTTTTAAATGTCATGTCCACCATCACATCTACAGGGTGCGCTCCGAAGTGCAGCCTGAGCCTCACATTGGACGCGTTGTACTTTGCACTCTATGTAGTGCACCCCGCGTCTTGAACCCAACTTGGGCCAGAAGTGCCACCGATTCAGGCTGGTTGACCCCCCTCCCCCCAGAGATAGCCTATGCAACCTCTCCATGGCCCCATCTGCTCGAACCTTCAAGCTTGCTGCCAAGTTCAGTGACAATAAACTTCTGTAATGTAATTTGAGGGGCTGTGGAGACATCTGGCTTTTATCTTGCCTGGGGAAAGTGAGGAAGGACCAGATCCTACTTTGGACACTTGTACTTGTCTTTTTAAAATGCAGAATGTCGGGGAGCACATGTGCATAGGAACACGTGCATGTGTACGAGGTGTGGTGTATTCATGTACCCATGCAGATGCCCACATGCCTAGCAGGCTTCCTCATGGAGCCCTGTCGATGTCTTAGATGTTGGCCTTGCTCCTGAGCAGAGAGAGATCAAGGAAACATAAAGGTGTGCGCTTGTTTTGTGTTGACCAATGCCTCAGACCTGCTTTCCCTGGGCGGCCACACTTAATCACAGTAAGTCTCAACCTCCAGAGCATGTGGTCAGACACAAATCAAGAACTTCCCGGTGGGAACACTCAGGTTCCTTCCGTTATTTCCTGTCTGGGAAGCCACACCAGTCTTCCCTCTTTGAGCCTAGGTCTCACGTGGGTCCTCTAGCAAGCCCCACCTTCTCCTTCCATGTGGTGTTGGCCTACATTTCCCAGTGTGCCTGAGGATCACACCCTTGGCAATGAACTGAGAGATGAGAAGTTCTCTCTACTCAACCGGCTTGCCCCATGCACCTCGGGAAATGTAGTCCAGTCTCTGGATTGCTACACAGTAGCGTCTTTCCCACAGTGTTGGGGAGAAAAAAAAAAAAAAAAAAAAAAAACTGAAAAAGCTTGTGAATTTTCATTGGCAGATGGTAACATATTTTTAAAAGTGGAATCGCTTCATATAAAAATATATACATATGATATGTGCATATGTGTAGGAAATGGTTAGAAAATGTGGGTGTCAACTGTTAATTCCAAAGATTCCAGGAGAAAGATCACCACCCTAAATCATCACGGCCAAATTAATTAAAGGAAGCAAATAATTAATGCAGGCCCTTTTATTTGTGTGTGCCTGCTGCCTCCCCCTAAGGTGGGGTTCAAGAGGTCAGTCATTGAAAGTGAGGAAGAACAAGGCTTTTACAGCTCAGGGCTAGGGGTTTTCCAAATGTGGGGTTTGGTGGGCAAATAGGTGGAGTTACAGGAGAACGCAGTACAACAAGTCAGTCATAATGGCCGCCTGAAACAGGATTGAAAGGTGGTCGGAACAAGGCAGCCATAACCACCTTTTGAAACTAACACATGGCTATGGTTTCCTGGGACAGGAAGTTCAGAACCTCGGTAGTTAAGGTTACAGGCAGGGTATAGCCCAATCCATGAGAAACGGAGGTTTAATCATAAACAGAAACAAGTCCAGTTTGCTTTACTATAAAATGGCTTTTACACCTAAGATGGAGGCAGGCTGGTCCTTCACAACATTACTGAATAGAACATTAAAAACACACATGAAAATTCTTTGCAGCCAGAGAGGAAGGAAGATGAGGCAGAGGCCAACAATATTCTTTTAAATTATTTCTTACCTGCTAGTGGGTGTCGAATCCAGAGCCTCCCACATGCTAGGCAAGCACGTTACCACTGAGCTGGACCCCTGACCCTCAAAACTTTTATTTTACTTGGAAAATAACTGCTAATGCTGCCCCACAACAACCTAAAGAGTGACAAGAAACTAAGATACATCTCTCTCTCTCTCTTGTGTGTGTGTGTGTGTGTGTGTGTGTGTGTGTGTGTGTGTGTGTGTAAATTTAAGGGCCAACAAAATGGCTCTGCAGGCAAACAAGCTTGTGGTTAAGACTGACAACCCAAGCTTGAACACTGAGATGGAAGGAGAAAATCGCCTGCAGGAAGTTGTACATGCGACACACTAATACACACAAATTAATAAGATCAAGGAGAAGGACAGAACAACCATCTGTCTCTTGCCATGAAAGGTTCTGGGAATGGGGTTGGTGCTATGACTCAGTAGATTGCCACCAAGCTCAACAGCCTGAGGACCTGAGTTTGATGCCTGGGATCTACATGGTAGAAGGAGCGAACCAACTCCCAGACATTAACCTGCACAAATACAATATGAAGACAGAAATGCTTTCTGTGAAGATGTGCATCGTGTGGACATCAGAGAGCAAACAATTTGCAGGAGTCAGTTCTCTCCTTCTGCATGACAAGTTTGGGCCCTCAACTCATTAGACTGGGTGACAACTCCCTCACCTACCGAGCCATCTCATATGACCCCAGCCCAAAATCCTTGTTGGTGACCAAGTGACTGAGATCCAGACATGTTCTCAGACATGGCAGTGTTGCGCGCTGAGTATTTTGGAAAGTAAAGTGTTTGGGTGGTAAAATGGCGTCCACCCACAGCAGAAGGTTTGAGAGCTAAGGCCCATCCCTGGACAGTACATCTCTGTATTGTGGATGGAGAGTTTTATGGCTCTGGCTAGTTTTGATTCCTCAATATAGACTTTCCCCCTTCCTTTTCTTTCTTTTTTCCTCCCTTCCTCCTCCCTCCCTCCCTCCCTCCCTCCCTCCCTCCCTCCCTCCCTCCCTCCCTCTCTTTCTTTCTTTTTAGGCATTTAGTGGTTAGTGTTACATATCCTGGACCTGAATTCATCAGCATTATTGAAAGGGTTTCTGGTGCAAGGGTATTTTAGCTATGGGGAGCCAAGGAATGCCACAGAGTCATACCACACAACAAACCTTGATGCACAAACTCACAGAGGTAATAAAATCCAATTTATTAAGAGGTGCAATGAAAGGAACAAACTCACAAAATACGGAGTAAGGGGGAAGCCGCCGCTGATCCTGCACTGCCTCTCAGTTGCTTGGTTCTCCCACTGTGCCGATCAGCCAATCACGAGCCAGAGCAAGAGCGCAAACATGCTCTCTCTCAGGCTTATCAGTCCCCCACATCACACCCTAGGCCATGCCCTAAGGCCAGTACCCAAAGCTAATGGTGGAATGAATTCCCACAACACTTCCCCCTTTTGTCTAAATTAGAGGGTTCTAAACCCAATGCAAAACTTTATACAATAAGAACAAAGATCGAATATTGTCCAGGAGAAAGGGTAATAGGGTACACAAAAAGTAGAACTACAGCTAACTAGAAGAACATCAATCAAGAAACACTAAGTGTCCAGGCTATATAGGTAATTGGCAAATAACATTGATTGTTCCAAAAACTGTCATACTCAGAGGAATCTAAGTCTTATACCTAAAGTGCCTTAGCTAAGATATGAGAGCACAGTGACTGTGACTATCTAGTCTTCAACCCCATCAAAGACCTGAGAAGGAAAATAATATTACCCGAGTAAGCAGGAAATGCAAGCAGGCAACTTCCAAAAGGTGCAAGATATGACAGAAAGAGCTGTCTCCAATGTAGGGGCAGCCGACTTAGGCTATAGACCTAGAATATCTGACATACCAACATCAGAGGCAGGAAAATTCGAAAGACTTTCCTATCCTGTCTTGGCAAGGTTCAGCAGTCGATTTTCCTTGTGTCCTGCTCGTCTAGTTTGGACAGTGTGCTTACTGTCAGCAGTAGAGGCAAGGGCAGTTCTTTGCCCATAGGCCAGTTTTGCCAAGAAGAAAACAAGCTCCATATGGAGTGTCTTCGGTGCTCAACATTGTCTCAGGATTAGGTCGGTGCTGCCAGGAGCAGTTGTGTTTCATATCAGCAGAGTTCTACATTATTAAAACATTTATTTTGTTTAATATCTAAACAATAGTGCTTTATTGAAAAAGGGTTAGTTTAAACGGCTACAAAGTTGAAGTGAAAAACGTTTTCAAAATACATTTCTACAGGTACAAGTTACTTCTTAGTGAGAGAGCATCGATTAGCTAAAGTCTATGTTCAGATTTGGGTGGAAAAACTGAAGGGGGATTTAGGAATGTGATTGCAAGATCTTGCAGCTCACATTGCTTTGAAGATCTTAGATGTCAGCTGGCCCTAAATGGCAACCTTAATTCACAAACATAGGGCTCCCACTGGATGCTTGGAAATGCTTTTGTTTCTTTAAAAAAAAAAAATCTTTCTCCAATCAAATTAATGTCAAAATAACCCCCCACAAAGAATTGCGTGGGTGCCCTCTGAAGACATCAACCCTTTCCTTGGTAGTGACTTTGCACAGTGAACCCTGGCCAATCACAGTGATGCAACAGTGAAGAGGTCATTTATAACTAACGACTTGTAAGTCTCATTCTCACTAGTGCTATTGATTTGTAGCCTTAATTAAACACAAATCCCCGCCTCATCATCAAACAAGCTCCTCCTGCTGCAGCCAAACGGAAGCACAGGACCAGTACCTGCTTTGTGCCCTCCACACCAGGCTCCCTCACTTGCCCCTTTCAGAGGCCATGAGCTGACATGAGAAGGCTCAGCAAGAGAAGACAGGCCAGAGTACCAGACTGCACACCAGGCTTTGCTCATCTGAATTGCCTTTCATTCTTGTCATGAAGACATTTTATACTATATCACCCGAGGAAAATGACAATGGCTAAAAAGAGATGAGTCAGTCTGCAAATAAGAAAATGGTTATTTTCCTCTCAGTAGAAAATCATGGAAAAAGGGAAGAGTTAGAGGAAAACCTGGCAGGCATTTGGGCTTCAAGCGGCTGTTTGTGTAAGAGCACCACCCAGTCTCAAGCCTGGGTTCAGATCCATGCAGATGCATGCCAGCCAAGGACTGATTTCCACTGCCGTGGCAGATCTTTTGCACCTAGTCATACAAAGAACATTAAAGTGCAGTATAAAATATGAACATTTTGGTTGCTTTAAGAAAGTATTGCCTCCTTAGTTGAGTAAAAAGTTTACTGACTCTTACTGTGTAGAGTCTTGTTACAGCATGAAGCTGGAGCTCATAGCTGCTTTGGTTTTCTCCACCGCGTAGCAAAATCAGCATCCACAGTATAAAAAGTCCTTGTAGTGAGTTCTCTACAGAGATCTGGCTCTAGAATCCAGAGCTCTTAAAATCCAACCCTGAAATCCTGCTTTTTAAAAGCCATCGAAGTATAAACATTATCTCGTTAGATAACCCTCCTCTCTTCTGCCGGTTAACAGATAAACGTGCAGATGAATTAACCGTATTAACTACAGCAGCAAAAGTGGTTTCAGGTGTTCTGCACAAATACAAAGTTAACAGTGTGACTTCATCCTAATAAGCAAATATTCTGCCACCAAGTATGCACAATCACCTCTGTCACAGGCACATCATGTCCACCACACAGGAACATTCTGAGCAAACAAAAATGTCTAGCCATAAATCAAGAGTACTTGTCAATGATTGGTCAGGCCAGCTCAATCAAAGAAATTCACTGTTACACGTACACAGGTTGACTGACTCTTAGAAATTAATTCTAACATTAGTGGTTAAGAAAGAAGAAAATCAGGGTTTACCTCATATAGTATTGAAAGACCCCAGAAGAGGACTTCCCTTCAGGAAGAGACCCCTGGACCCAAAGACCAAGCCGAGACCACGGATGCGGATGCAAACTGCAAGAGGTTTATTTGAGATACACAGGTACCTGTGGGCGACAAAGTCTCTCGGAGGACTTGCGCGCCCACAGGCTGGGGAGAGGGACTTTTATAGGGCTGGGTAGCAAAAGCGTGGGTACAGAAGCGAGATGCATAGTTACAGGGGTCCCATTGGTCAGCTCAAATAAGGCGTTGAGTCATCCGAGGACAAGTCTCTTACCTGGGGATCTGATAATAGCTGACTTAGCTCATGTTTGGGTTTTTCTCCGAACTCTCTGCTCCACTCCCAAGGCCAGATGTGGCAGCCTGTGAGTACTGACCTTGTCCTGTACTTTTACTTGTTTATGTGGAAGCCATGCAAAATGGCGTTACCATTGCTAAGCCAGGCCTTAAGCTATTAGCCTTGAGTGGGGGGTCTTTCAGTATAAAGTGTAACATAGCAATGAAATATAAATGTTAAAATACTTCACACCAGAGGGGGGAAAAGAGAAAAGAACCAAAAATCAAAACCATCAAAAGTAAAAAACCAAAAACCAACTGAAATCCTCAGACACAGAGACTTGAATTCGGATGGTACACTTCCAAGGGTGTTGGGAGACGTGATGCTACAGCACTTATCAGGAATACCTTTCTTATCACCCAACAGTGTTTTCTCACACGTGGTGCCCGAGTGTCCCCACGGTCACTGTCACCACCCTGCATCTGGAGTTGCATCTGGGCTTCCATCCTCGCAATCATTTCCTGCACGCGGCGAGGCTCAGCCTCCTTTTCAAGCCAGATCTGGTCTTTATTCGTGTTTTCGTGTCCTCGTTCTCCACTTTCCTGCCACCTCTCTTCAGCCCCTCAGAACGGAAGTTTCCATAGTGGAGGTCCTGGGTCACTTCCCGTACATCCTGCATGTGGGTGATGAGCATTTTTGTTCCCAGCTTCAGGAAGTCATTGTGTTCTGGACTCTTCACCTCCACAGCGCCCCACGGGCAGAGGCGACCTCCGACCTTCTTGCCTTTGGTTTCCATCAACTGGTTGGAGCCAACCACAGGAAATGGGATCCTGGCCCTGAGATGTCTAGTCTATTCCTTAAAATCCTCATCTTCATCTGATTCTGCATCCAGTAAGTGGGTTTTGATGTTATGCTCTACAGTTTCATCCAAAAATCCTTTCCTTTAGCCGTTCATGCTCCTTCGGAGTGAGAGTGTCAGCTTTCGCAAAGGCAGGCACGATATTCACCTTATTGTGTATCGCTTTCATAAATGCAACGTCTAAGGGCTTCAGTCCATGTGCAAACAGTGAGATGAAGTAGAAGCAACAGTGTACCCTGTTATAATGATGTGCCGCCTGTTCGGTCCACTCTCATCTCATTCAAACTGCTCATCACCGTAGGAGATAATTGTCTTAAAACATGCCCGCAGTTGATGGCGTCCCCATAGCCAGGCGAGTCCGCCACTGCAAGACGAAGCTTGACGCCCGCCCTTCATCTCAGCAGTTCAAGCCTCAATGAAGACAGTTCTTTTAATTTTCTAGGCAGCTGTAGAGAGCCGTGTAGTGCCACGCCTTAAAGTGGAGCTGGCTTCCGCCTTACACCTTCCCGCTGGTGAAGGCTCTCTGGCATAAACAAGCCCTTATTTGGTTAAGTCTGTTCAGCTTGTCTGCTTCCACATTAGAGTAGCCTATCTGTGGGGTCCATGTGGCTCACTGGGGTTGGTTAGCACAAGGGGATTTAAGCCTGTGCAGGGGTCCCCGGGCTCTCCCTCTCCCTCCTCCCTTCCCCTCTCCCTCCCCTCCCTCCCTCCCTTCCCTCCCCCTCTCTCCGAGGGCCAGAAGCAACATGTTTAAAGGATCCTGATTAAAACTGCAAGAAGAAGATCTACCCGGAGTCACGTCTTCCTTGCTGGCGAGGGTCAGGCGCGTACAGGCAGCCCCTGGTATAATTCTTTCTGGGTAGAGATCAGTCAGGAATAAGCTGCTTATGAGCGTTGATTTTCCTAGATCAGATTCACCAACAACCATCAGTGTGAACCCAAACCCCCTTTTCACCAATTCTCGGTGAACTTGATTGGGAAGATTTGCAAATCCAACATATCCAGGAGCTTCTGGATTTATAAACTGAGTTGGTTGTTGCTTAGACATCTTTCTTGATTTTCCTATCCACTAACATGCCAGAGACCACTAGGCAGACACTACTGAAACATTTAAATGCCATATTCTGCGGGTCTTTGAAGTGTTTGAAGATTACATGTCTATCTGAAGTACATCGCTATGCATCTAGAGAACCTAGCTAACATAGCTGTAAGTATGGCAAACATGGGTGACTGTGACCTGTAATTCTTAATATATAGCTTACAGACTAAGGCTTCACATTATAAAAAAATACAATCTTTAAACAGATGTGCAACTTGAGGACAGTAACCTCAAAATTGTAACAATGTGTAAAAATATCTTAATCAGAGGTAGAAATGTATAGTGAAATATAACAAAATTATTCTTAATTTGTACCAATATACAAAATATCTTAAGCAGAAATAGAAGCATACATACATATAGTATGACAAAAAAATCTTACATTTGTGTGCAAAAAAACCTGTAAACAGAAATAGGAATGTATACAATATGGCAAATTATATATGTATCAATATACAAATTATCTTAGGAATACAAAAATAATTTTACGTGTGTATCAATATACAAGAATCTATATCAATGTAAATTGTCTATAACTAATAGTTGCTAAAATAGTTTACAAGTAGATACATTAATCTTCCTAATTATCCTATCTTATCTATTACCTCTTTTTTCTATGCCAAATGAGATTCCTGAATCTATTATAATTATGCCCTCAATCCTATAGAAACTTATAACCAACCCTGAGAAAAACCAAAAACTATCCATCGCAACTGTTGGAAGACGGGACATTGTTTTCTTAGAATTGATCTTTATGGGATCCTGTAAAAAAACTAAAGCAATGGTTAAGTCTCAAGAGGACTAGCTATAACACTTGTAGCTAGTCTCTGAGTAACTGGTAAGGCTTATCTGAAGTCCTGGCTAGTGTGTTGTGGATCTTCTCAGCTTGCCCGTTTGGAATTGCCTTGAACAACTGTTATTAGCTCAGTGGCATCATGATAAACAGTTAGAATCATTGTTGTGGGGCCCCATCTTCCTTCTGGAGACCAGAGATTGCTGTTATGAAAATGTGTTGTTCACTGTGGGAAAAGTAAATATTTAACAATATTAATATATCAGAATGAGAAGTTAAAATTTTTGATAGATAAGCATCCTAAGGAAAGTAGCATAGAGATGAGAATAAGTATGGGGAGTAGAATTTTGGGAAGATAACAGAGTTTTGATAACAATAGTCCTTAGATTTTCTTCTGTCCCACACCAGGTGGCTCTTCTGATATGAGACAGAAACTCTGAATTTTTCTTTCAACTACATGCTTGGATTGAGAGAAGGAGAGAGCCCTGCTCCAACTCCAAAGCCAGCTTTGATTTTTAACTGAGTCAGGACAACCACTATCCTGAGAAGTGAGGGACAGAAGTGTTTGGGTAGTGAGGTTTTACCCTGTTGAGGATGTTGGTGCCATAGATAGGATTTTACTTAGCTTGGTAATTTTCTTCTGGATGTTGATGGTGTTTCTGTCCTCCTGTAAAGACAGAACAGAACCCTTCCCTGACCCTTGGGACTTTTCCTCACTGTATATAGGATTGTCACCTTGGTGGATGAGCTGTCATTTCTCCTTATCAAGAAGTTTCTCCTGTTCAGATCAAATTTAATTAATTTTGATGCCATCCATAGCTTTTCTCCTGTGGAAACAAAAGCAAAACCCCTTCCCCATCATAGCATATTTCCTGGTTTCCATTCTGGGGTCAACACATGTTTGAAGTACACAGGCTGATTAAACTCACAAGTTTTTTTTTATTATCCAATGTCTTTCTAAAGCTGTTGTTCCTTTCTCATTAGCAGTAAGAAAACTCAAGTCTAATAGGGCATGATGCAATCTATCTCTGGGGGTCTTGGTTCACTCTACCTGTTTATTAAGCATTTCCTTTAAAGTGCAATTATATCTTTCAACCACTGCTTGTCCTGTAGGATTATGTGGTATGCCTGTAATATGCTTTATGTTATAGTATTCAAAAACTGTTTCATTTTACTAGAGACATATGCTGGAGCATGGTCAGTCTTAATTTGTGTAGGTCACGGCCATAACTTCTCATAGGAGTGTAATTACAGAATCAGTCTTTTTAGAACGCAAAGCAGTTACCCATTGGAACCCTGAAAATGTTTTTATTGTATGATGTACATATTTTAATTTTCAAAACTCTGTACAATGAAATAATACACTTGTCAAATTTCATTTCTTTGCATATCTTTAGGGTTACACAAGAGATTTATTGGGAGAAACAAAATGACAGTGGTCTCTGAATAGGAACAGAGACAGCACTGGGCTAGGTGGAGGGCAAGCTTTATCAGGTTTTTGAATCATGGGCAGTGAGCTAATGAAAAAGTACAGTGTGGATGGAAGAATTGCTTGGCCATTAACCCTGAGTCATGAAGGTGGGGACAGGCCAGGGTAGGGTGGTTTTTCATTGGCTGTTACCCTACATTCCTCCCTATCTACTAATTATAGCCAGTCTGGGGTCAGGAGAGGAGGCAACATTATTGTTGAACTACTTCTTGCTATTTGGGGGCATTGAAGTCCTTGGGGGTGAGCTTGACTGTCACCATTAGGTCATAATTGGGGGTGGCAGAGCTCTGGTTCTGTAGCTGGGGCTAATAATCATGTAATTACTACTGATTAAAGATCTGCTGAGAAAACTTTTGAATTTGTTATTGAAGAAATCTAGACAAGAAGTTTATAAGACAGGGTGCATTTAGTAGGATTAGGAAAAGGGGGGGTGAGGGGTTAAGACTTGGCAATATGCACTTCCTTGTTGGACTGTCAACAATTCATTGGTCAGAGGCATTGGGCTGTTCCTTATGATTTTTGGAGATCTATCTGGAGTTGACAGACCCTGTCTTTTGGTTGACATACAAATAGCATTACTTCCTGAGGAAGAGGTAAAGGTCACACTGTCGTCAGACATTTGATCACACTGTGTGAACACATGTTGCTGTTTTATTCTGATTGGTTTAATAAAGAGCAGAATGGCCAACAGCAAGCCAGGAGAGGACAGGTGGTACTTCTGAGCAAAGGGAGGAACTGGGGGGGGGGCGTGGTGAATCTAGGCATGTGCATTTAGTCAGTGAGAAGCTGAGTAAGCTGAACATACAGAATGGAGGAGAGGTAAAAAGCCATGTGGCAACATACAGATTAACAGAAACCGGATAATTTAAGTTACAGAGCTAGTTGGGAACAAGCTAAAGACCAAGCTTTCATGATAATAGGTCTCTGTGTTATTATTTGGGCACTAATGCTCCCAAAAAGAAACAAAATTTGTTGCTCACCGTAGGACATATAAATCCACACAGAGCTCGAGTGAGAAAGCAGGAAAGAAAGTTCTGACCATGGAGCCAGACACAACTTCCTGGTACCCCAGTCTTTCATGCAGCCCAGTGCTCAGTAGACAGAGCATGGCTGCTTTGAGAGGCAGTCAACGCACCACTCAGCACTAGATAAAAAATTCCCCAGAACTGGGTAAACACAGCTCTCGGCTGGGACCCATGGGCATGAGGCAAGGCTCCCACAGATCCAAAGAGGGCAGAGCTAGCCACCAGCACCATATACTGAGCCGAGGCACAAGGCAGGTAACCTGGCCCGTTAAGGTTTGGCCCAGGTGGTCAGAAAAACACTGGAAATGTGCAACAAAAAGCCAGGTCCGGGTCCGGAAAACCTCGGAAGAGGTGCAATATGCTCGAAAATGTGCGTAGGTGTTGAAAAAAGAAAATAAAATGGGTATAGACAGTCATAAAAATAAATGGTTTAAAAATAATAAAGTCTTTAAAGAGAGAATAGAGTAGTGTAAGAAGAATAAGCCACACAAGGATGAAAAATATTATAATACAGAATGTCTGGATCTTGTTCAGCGCTTTGTTAACTTTGAGTTTTTTAAGTGCTAATGAACAAAAACCAACAGCTGCTGAGAGACATTGCAATCACTATGGAAACTACTAAATTAAACCAGCACATATATTCTAAGAATGTCTTAGCTTCAGAATGTAAGTCAGGAAATGTGTTGTGTTGAGGGAGAGGTCACACCTTCGTTTCCAGAGGAAACAAAAAGCTATGGATTTCTTCAAAATTAATGAAGATCAGATTTGATCCGGGGAGATCTCATGAAAATCTTGGCTGCAGACATGAAGGAAGAAGCCAAGAAAAACTACAAGGCAGGTGACATATATGCTGACCGCTTTACATGGGAACAGCTCTGAGACTGGACGAGACATGGTAAATCCTGTTGGCTACAGAGTCCTCGTGACGTATTACATGCCATCCTTTCATTAGCATGGAGAGAGATTTATATAAAAGTTTGGTTATGCACTCCAAACAGACTTATAAAGTTGACAGATGTCTCTTACCTGCTCAAACATAGAATAGAAAATCATCTTTAGCTGATTTATGCATGCTGTGCATTCTATTCTTGTGTTCCTGTGTTTTCAGAACAAAAGGACCAATGAAAACAGGTGGCTCGGTGATCCAGCCTCTCAGAGAGCCTCTGTTGCAGTTTCCTCAAAAAACCTGCTCAAAGCTGCTGGCTGAGATGGCCCAGCCTCAAAGCTGCTGGCTGAGATGGCCCAGCCTCAAAGCTGCTGGCTGAGATGGCCCAGCCTCACTGACTCCTCCAGCCAGGACTTCAGATAAGCCCTACATTTTCCCATCAGATCAGGACTACACAACAGCTAGCTCTCCCAGGAATTGACCATTACCTCAATTTTCTCAGGGTCAGCTAAAGATGACGTTCCCCCAGACAGCAGCAAACAATTTTAAGAACACATGCCCACATTCCCAAGCGGATGGGTTAATGGCCAATCAGTGGGTCATGGATGTTTGTCATTGTTTAGGAGAGTTACTGGCCATAATCAGGGAGGAAACAAAGCAGAGGAGGTTAGATTAAGGGATTTCTTTCTGAAAAGAAAAAAAGGAGGATATAGGAATGATGGGATGAAAGGGCAGGTTGTTAAATCTACTTTTAAACTAAAAAGCAACTATTAGTTATAAATATTTTACATTGATATAGATTTTTGTATGCTGATACAAATTTAAGGTTATTTTTGTTATACGGTATATATGTTTCTACTCTTATTTAGGGTATCTTTGTATATTGATACAAATTTGAGGTTATTTTCTGTTATTGCATTATGTATTTATGTTTGTACTTACTTGTAGTTGCGTTAGGTATGCTTTCAAGGTCAGACATGTATTTTACATAGATGGTCTTCAAACACTTCATCGATATACAACATATGGTATCTAAGATATTTAATAACGTAGGCTCTCATGACAGTGAGATGTATCTGTTCCTGGCAGCATCAATCTATGCAGTGGGACACTTTCTCCACCTATTACTGCCCCATTTAACCTGTTTCTCTCCACCTACCGGTTCCCACTGCTATGAAATAACCACTCAGAGACTTAATGTATATTTGCAATTGTTTGGCCAATGGCTCAGGCTTCTTACTGGCTAGCTCTCTCTTATTTATTAACCCATTCCTATCAGTCTGCGTGTCACCCTGTGGCCTTGGCTTTCCGGGGGTGAAGCCCTGGCGTCCTGCCTCTCCACTGGCTGCATGGCGTCCGCTCTTTGTCCTTCTTTCCCTTGCCTCTGTGTTTGGAATACCCGCCTGGCTAAATTCTGCCTTCCCATTGGCCGAAACAGCTTTATTCACCAACGAATAAGAGAAACACACAGTCACCGTACAGAGGACACCCCATCATCTCCCCCTTATGTCTAAATTAAAAGGAAGGTTTTAATTTTAACATAGTAAGTTTATATATAACTAAGCAGTTATCAAGCAAGAATTATAGTTACAATATTTAGTTCATTTGCATTTGGCAAAATTTAAAGACAGTACTCTATCATCTATCCTGTCTTTGTGAGTCTAAGGTTTTCTTTCTAATTTATCTTTTATTATAAATAAAGAAAACTATAACTATTAAAAGCCCACGCTTAGCCCAGGAAGTCTGCTTTTGCAAGGGCTTCTGGGAGGGGTGACAAGGCTCATTTCTTGTGTTCACTCACTCACAGGTGCTGTTGTAAACAGTCAAGAAGGTGACCTTTAGCCTGGGATTTAGACTCCCAGCTTCCTGGGGTCAGTGGAGAGTTAGGCTAAATTTTCCCATCCTTACACTATCTGTCTTCAACTCCGTCTAAGACCCCAGAAGAACATAATATAAACTCCAGAATTAACAGAGACATCTCATTGTGGCATGAAACAATAAAAGACCCAGAGACAGATATGGGGTTCAAGCTGAAGTTCAGAAAAGCAAAGCAGCCAGTGCTAGCTCTTACCTCTACCTCAGACTGAAAGGACCGATTTGTCTCCACAAGTTCTTACCCAGCCTCAGACTAACCCTCTCCACAGTGGTTGGAGAATCGATGCCTGATACTGACTACGAAAGACCCTGCTCCTATCTTTTATTCCTTTCTAGTTGTCACCAACTGTCACCAATCGAAACTAACCAATCAGGCCCGGGTCCGTTCCTGAGTGGGGGCGTGTGGGTGAGGGAAAGGCCAGCTATGGACGATAAAATACAGAGACAAAGGATAGTGGCAGGAGGGCTGAATATTCATCCACACTCCCTGCACCCAGTTTGTTTGGGTACCAACTTAAGTGATCATCCAAAGGTGGGGGCAGTGGCAGAAGACTTCTATTATCGTGTTACTTCCCTTAATCCCAAAGACACTGCAGAGATGCACAGCAGGGTTTCAGGCACTCCATAGCTGCTCATATCACCTAGCCTTCAGGGTGAGTGTAAACCCATCCCGGCCCAAGCCTGTTGTTATTTAGGTAGGAGTCATTTGCCACCTATGCCCAGACATCCTGTAGCCAGTAAGCTAATGTTTTAGAGACAATAGGAGTGATTTGAACCCTGTGAACTAGTGGCAAGATGGAATAGATTCCTTATGTGGTCCTGACATCTAGTGCTAGGATTAAAGGCATGAGCTCTGTTCCTCTTTTAGACTGATTAAAACTTATGTAGCCCTGGGCGGCCTTGAACTCACAGAGATCCATCTGTCTTTGTCTCCTGAGTCCTGGGATTAAAGGTGTGTGCTACCACTGTCTGATTTCTATGGCTAACTAGTATGGCTGCTTTGCTATCTTGACCTCCAGTGACTTTAATACAGCATAAACAATGTTTCACCACAATTCCCCTTATTTTTGTCTAATATAAAAAGGAAAACTACAACTTGTTGGGGCTCGGCAGTCTGTGGACCCTGCCTCTGCGCGGGACGCCTATGGCCACGTAATCACTATGTCAGGCCTTACCTAGCTGCTCAAGCTTCTACCTGGCTGCAAAGAGACCGGGTTACGCATGCGCAAGCCCCCCTTTTAAAGCAAGCGCGCCAAGCGCACCTCTCTCTCTTGCCTCTTGCTCTCTCTGGGGCCCCTTCTGTCTCTCTCTGATGGGAGATGTTATTCTGTATATATGTTTCTCATACTGGTTAATAAAACTCTGTTGGCCAATAGAAAACTAGATATGCAGGGCTAGGAGACCAGGAGGAGGAAATAGGAAGTAGTAGGGAGGAGTCAAGATGTGAGCATGGAGGAAGCAGGATGCCAGCCGCGGCTCCCTAATAAGATGAGCCACGTGGAAATACTTAGATAAGTAGAAATGGGTTAATAATTAAGACAGAGCTAGCCCATAAACAATAATGGTAACTGGCCAACAGGATTGTATCAAATACAGAGTCTCAGAGTGTTACTTGGGACTGGTGCAGCTGTGGGCCCAGACTGGCGGGTTGGCGGGATGGAGCCGGCGGGAAGGAAAAACCTGCTGTAACATCTCTCTCCACTTTCGTTGGCCACCAGCTACCCCCCCCCCTTTCCTCTCCCCTCTCTCAATAAACTCTATGTGGCCGCTGAATCTCGTGTTTGTGTTTCTTAGGCCATAGCAGCTGCATCAAAAGAACAACACAACTAACAAAAGAAAAACTATATAAATAAATACAATAGGTACATATAATAATATATACAGGCAATACTTACATCAACAACATCTAGTCCATTTGCATTTGACAAATTCAGAGAAAGTATCTACATTATCTGTTCGGTCTTGGTGAGTCCAAAGTCTTATAACTTCTTTTCTATTCCAATTTGCATTATCAATTTATCTTTTAATGTCTCTCAGCCTTTTACACTTTACATATCTTTAGCAAACAGTGAAAACTGTAACTATACTATCTAGCCTTCAACTCCCTCAGAGACCTGAGAAGGGAATTAACTAAGTAAGCAGGAAGTACAAGCAAAAGACTTCCAAAAACTGAGAAATGACAAGAATGGACAGTCACCAGTGCTCTTCTGCAACTTTGAGACATCCATCTTGAGCCTACAGACCTAGCACATCTGACAGGCTTCTGTGCGGAGCGGGGTTTCTGAAGGACTGCCCACCTTGCCTCGGCAAGGTTTTGCTCTCACTCTCTTTTGTATTCTGCTTGTCCATTTTGACAGCATGCTGTCGGCAGTCAAAGCAAGGGCACTTTTTTTGCCCAATCGCTTACCTTTTCCATAAATGCACTCTATGTGGAGTTTCTTTGGTGCCCATTATCTTTTCTGAAGTAGATTGGTGCGGCCAGGAGCAGACATGTCTCATTGTCATGAAAAAAAATAACCTATGTTACTAAAATATCTTAAATGCCATATTCCGTAGATCTCTGAAGGGTTTGAAGATGACATGTCTTTCTAAAATAAATCTCTGTTTGTCTTTGAAAACATACCTAATGTTTTCAAGGACTAGAAATTTGCATCACATTGATAAATGAACTATACAGGTACAATACCTTGAACAATATTAGAAACATATATACAGTGTGTTTTAACAAAATTAATCTCAAATTTGCATTAATATGCAATATTTGTGTACAAAATACAGAAGTTCAGGCCAATGTAAAATATTTAAGACTGATAGTTGCTTTTTAAAAGTGGATTCAATAATCTACCTTTTTATCTGGATAGTCACCCAAAGTTCCTCTGTAATATTGGGGCATCCATCTTCAACCTATAGGCCCAGAGTGTCAGGTAGACTTTTTAATGAAGTCTTTTAATGAATGTCTGTCAGTTTCTACTGTGAAGCAGGAACCTGAGGGACCATCCTGTCTCTTGGCAGGTTCAGCAGTCACTTTTCTTCCTAACCTGCTTGTCCAGTGTGGACAGCATGGTGTCAAGCAGTCCCTACAAGAGCAGTTTCTTGTCCAAATGGCTATCCCTGCCATATCTAAGACAAACTCCACAATGAGTCTTTGATGCTCATCTTCCTCTCTGACATAATTGGAGCTGCCAGGAGCAGATGTATCTCATTGTCATGAAGAGCCCTACCTAAGTTAACAAGCCATTTAAAATGCCACTTTCTATAGGTCTTTGAAAGGTTTTGGAGAATACTTATCCATCCTAAATATATCTCTGTATATCTTGAAAACCTAACTAAGATAACTATAAGTTTTGACTATTATAAGTGACTATTTATAATCTGTGTTCTTAACTATATATTACATTTTAAATGTGTTGCATAAACATAATACCTAAACAAGAGTAGAACTATGCATGTAACAATATTGACCTTAAATCTGTATCAATAAACCAAAGTCCATACCAATGCAAAGTATTCAATTTTATATCATACTCCTTTTTGTTTTTCTTTAGAAAGAAATTGACTGTAATCATCAACCATTTACAGTCAACCCCATTTAAATGAAAACAAACATTTATTAACAATATTTGGGAACTTGGGCCTAGTTCTCTCCAAACTGCTTCCTGCTGTTTGGGGATCCTGAGGAAACCCTGAACCATGTCCAAATCCTGGCTGTAGAGGCTTCTGAGGCTGTCTCAGCTGTTTTGGATGGATCTCCTGGGGGTCTGGTTCGATCAAACCACAGCCTGGAAGGAATCTATAGGTTCCCTTCCATTGTGTGAACAAAAGCATTTTTTCCAAAGCAACATATCCTTAGACTCAAATTTTGAAGTAAAGACACCTTTAAAATGTATATGTTGGTTTAGCCTAGCAACCTTTAAAATCAAATATCTCTCTGCAGTCAAAAAATTCAAAGAAAACACAATAATATACACGATCCAGACTGTGTTTTCTATCTTTACATGGCTTACATAATTACTTCCTTTGAGGACCTCAGTATATTATTTTACAATTATTCTTTTAATTTTTGATGGTCTCTCTTTTTTCCTTTCTCCTAAGCTATGTACATCTTTTACATACCTGTTTGGGGGTCTGAATCTGTACTTATTGTGTATCTAAAGTCCTCTTAGGACCAGCTGTGTTTGTAAATGTTAAGTGGGCTTCGGTAACCAGCCTCACGGCACACTGTGGACCTGGGAGACTTCCGTGGCATGAACCCTCCATGCTGTGCTCAAACCCGAATGCTGTGTGTGGCAGGAGGAACAGCACATCTGCTCAGTGCCAGCAAACAAAGCCTACTGGAAAATTTGCAGCTACCGAGAAGCTGATTTTGAGGTTTTACGTGGAGATTCTTTCCAAATGTCATGTGCCATTTTTAGCAGGAGACTTTCTGCACCAACTCTGTCCGGTTTCTCTCCACCTACCGGTTCCCACTGCTATGAAATAACCACTCAGAGACTTAATACATAGTTGTAATTGTTTGGCCAATGGCTCAGGCTTCTTACTGGCTAGCTCTCTCTTATTTATTAACCCATTCCTATCAGTCTGCGTATCACCCTGTGGTCTTGGCTTACCGGGGGTGAAGCCCTGGCGTCCTGCCTCTCCACTGGCTGCATGGCGTCCACTCTTTATCCTTCTTTCCCTTGCCTCTGTGTTTGGAATACCTGCCTGGCTAAATTCTGCCTTCCCATTGGCCGAAACAGCTTTATTCACCAACGAATAAGAGAAACACACAGTCACCGTACAGAGGGTGCCCCCACCGAATCTACTTCAGAGAGAATGATGGGCATTGCAGACCCTCCATATGGTCGTTGATTTCACTGTGGCAAAGCTACTTTCTAGGCAAGGAACTTCCTTTGCCTCGGCTCCTGACAGTGTGCTGCTCAACAGGACAAATAGGACACCCATGGAATGACTGGCACGCTTTGACAGTCCTTCCAAAGCGCCCGCTTCACGGAAAGTCTGTCAAATATTCCAGGCCTGCCCGTGGGCTGATTACGCATACCCAAACGCTGTACAGGAAGACATTGCAGAGGAACCTTGGATGACTGTCCAGGCAGCCAGCTGTCTCTGCCGTTTCTATCGTTTTGGAAGTTGTTTGCTCTGCCCTTCGGGTAATATTTCATCCTTCCCAGGTCTCTGATGGGGTGGAAGGCTACGTAGTTATAGTTTTACAGTTTTCCTTGTTACCAAATTCAAAAAAGAAACTCACAAAAAAGCTGTAAAGTTTATAAGGTCGAGAGACATAAAAGATTAAGTTCTAGCTAAGAAAATGTTTTAAGGTCTAAAACGATATTTTGGGATGGTAATGTAAGTTATGATAGAAATTGGCTTAGGTATAAAACTTCGGACTCATAAAGATAGAATAGATAATAGAATAATTTCTCCATATTTGCCAAATACAAATGGACTGAACATTGCGAATGTAATCCTTACTTTGTAATTGTTCTTTTTTTACTAAATTTATATTTTAATTTTATTTTACATTCCAATCGAAGTTCTCCCTTGCATCCCTCCTCCAGCCTCTGCCCCCGCCTCTCTTCCAGACCACGCCCCATCCACCGCTCCCAACAGGTAAGGACTCCCAAGGGAAGTTCACAGAGTCTGGCATGTTAACTTGGGGAGGACCAAGCCCCTCCCACTACACTAAGGCTGAGCATGACATCCCCTCACAGGGAATGGGCTCCAACAAGCCAGCTCATGTGCCAGCGATAGATCCTTGTCCTACAGCCAGGGACAGACACTTCAGATAGACCAAACTACCCAACCGTCCTCCACATGCAGAGGGCCTAGCTTGGTCCCACGGAGCCTCCAAGGCCGTGGGTCTAGAATTCATGAGTTTCCCCGAGCTCGGTCCAGCCATCTCTGTAGATGTCTCCATCGTGATCTCCATCATCCCTTGCTCATAGGCTCCCTCCTCCCTCCCTTCACCTGGATCCCCAGAGCTCTGCCTGGTGCTTGGTTATGGATCTCTGCATCCACAAGTTCAGTCAGGTACTGGATGAAGGTTCTATGATGGGAATTTGGGTGGCCACCAATCTGATTACAGGGGAAGGCCAGTTCAGGCACCCTCTCCACTATTACTCGGAGTCTTAGCTGGGGTCCTCTGTGGACTCCTGGTCGTTTCCCTAGCACCGCTGGCCATCCTGTTCCCTCGTTTTCTCACCCCCATTCCCTCCCCTTTACAAAACCTCTCGCCCCCCAGTTTGCCCGAAGATGTCATCTAATTTCCGTGTGTCCCTCCTGGGACTCTCCTTGTTAGCTAGCTTCTCAGTGCTGTGGCTTGTAGTCTGGTTATCCTTTGCTTTACATCTAATATCTCCTTATGAGTGAATACATGCTGTATTTGTCTTCCTGAGTCTGGGTTACCTCACTTGACAATCGCTCTTATTGTGTATACTTTTTACTGTGTTAAAGTTAAAACACTTCCTTTTTGTTTAGACAAAGTTAATCAGTCCCCGAGCACAAAGTCCAGCCGATTTCTGAGCTTGCCCTAAGCTTAGAAAATGAAATCCTATCAATCCCCACCCTGAAAATCTCCACCTTGGAAAGTTCCACCCCTAAGAAGTCCTGTATAAGCCTTGTGCCTGTTCAGTGCGGGCCTGTTTTTTTCTACCCGGCAGAAGCAGCCACTCTCCTGGATTCCTATCTCCCACTATGTCTCTGGAATGGGGTTAGTTGTAGGGTGTGACTTTGTGGTAGTCCTTGGCTCCTGACTGCTAGGATACCTTTCCCTTCAGAGCCGTAACACTTGCAAAGCCCCATGAAGGAGAGATGGATAAAGACGTTATAAGAAACTGGATCGGTCTTTGACAGGATGGCTGTTGGTTAGAGGTGGGGGTCTTTTGGATGTTGAACATCTATATGTCAGAGCACTCCTAGGCAAGGGTAGATAGAAAGATGTAGAGGAGGGTGGAGCAAGGCCCAATACAGTGGGATTGAGCATGGTCAACTGTGCGAAGCCCCCTTCTGAGGCTGAAGGCAGTCTGTCTTCTGCAGCTTGAGGGAGCAAACGCCTGTGGGAGTTGAAACCTAAAATAAAGATTCATGCGCTGTTTTGAAATTTTGGAATGAAGGATTTAAGATGTGAGAAGTGTATGCTGTTGAGGGAGCTCCTTAAGTTTAGCAGCAGTGGGAGTGACAAGGGTGACTCTGAAGGGCCTTTCCGTTAAGAGGGAGAGGAGAGACCACTGATGCAGGTAGAGAGAGGACCCAGGTTCCTGATATGAACAGATGATGGGTTGGAGAGGTCAGAGGGCTGGGGAAGGTGACTGCCCAGATCACAGAGTGCAGGTATGTGAGCAGCGGGCTGAGCAGGTGAGTGGGGAGACGTGAAGGCTGAGACAGGAGAGCAAGAGTTAGAATCGGTGGCCCATACATAAGCTCAGACAGAGAAATGAGAGGCCATTGGGGCGGGCCCTCAGTCTAGGAGAGCGAGGGGCAGAAGCTTTACCCAATCTAGGTGAAGTTTGTTTTGTGAAAGCTTAGGAAGAAGGTTTGTGAGGCAATAATTGGTTTGCTTGACCTTCCATGAGGACTAGGGATGTTTGGGATGTGGAATGGCAAGGGGCCTTGAGGACTTGGGATAACGTTTAGGGGATGTGAGAAGTAAACCCAGAGCCATTGTACGATTGAAAGGAGGTTGACACTCCGAACTGAAGGAGAAGATCTGAGACTCTTTGAACCCTTCTGTTGGTGGTGGGGAATGCTTCCAGCCACGCTGAAAAAGAGTCCGCCATCAGATTCTTCTGACAGTGGGCATGTGGGTAAAACTGAGTTGCCACTTGATCCCTAGGTGAGATTCCCTGACAGCTTGCAAGGGGCAGCGATGGCCTTTAAGGACCAATCCTTGGAGATGCAGACGGGCCTTAGCGAAGTGGGAAGTGAGACAGGGTCTGGCTATTAGTGTGGAAGAGCTGGTGTTCATAGTGTAGAATGTGCCGAGTGTCTGGGGATGAGAGTGACGATGTGAGCTGTACAGTAAGGATGCTTCGTGGGCTGTGAGAGGGACCCAGCCTCTGAGAGCTGCAGCTCTAGCCACCACCTTACTGACTCAGCTCTTCCCCCTGGAGATCGTGGAATTGTCCACCTGCTATGATTGGCAGCGAAGCATCTATGGCTGGGGGAAGATGGAGGCCCTCAACATGGCCATGAGTTGGTTACTGATTCTCCCTTTGGTGTTAATGGTCCCAGCTCCTTCAGATGTCTGCGTGTGAAAGAAGGGATATAAAGGACATACTTGGAGTCTGTGCAGATTTAGGGACTGTCCCTTTACTAGTTCAGGGTCATAGTAAGAGCTAATCGTTCAGTCTGTTGGTTTGTGTCGAGCTGGGAAGGCCTGCTCCTCAACTACCATGGTGTCCAAGACACAGTGTGTGTCGCCTTCCAGACCCCTGTATAGGAAGGAGCTGTCATCTGCACACGGGGTTAGGTGGTCTAAGGTAGAGGACCCTCATGTATGTGTGTGGATGAGGTAGGAACTCTTCTGGGTCTCCATGCAACAATGAGATGGGATGTATCCCAGGCTGGCTGGGGGAGGAGCTTTGAAATGTTGACAGGTGGACATGGCCGAAAGGTTAGTGTGGCATCCTCTATCTACGCTAGCTAAGGGGACAGAACTCAGGAAGAAGGGAGCGTTTGGAAACCCTTGTACATTGTAAGAGGATAGGTGGTGAGAAGAGAAGACAGTGATAGGTGACCCGAGGTGTGCGTGTTTGTGTGTGTGTGTGTGTGTGTGTGTGTGTGTGTGAGTGATTATGTATGTGTGTGTGAGTGTGTGTGTGTGTGTGAGTGAGTGTGTGTGCGTGTGTGTGCGTGTGTGTGTATGTGTGTGAGTGTGTGTGTGTGTGTGTGTGTGTGTGTGTGTGTGTGTGTGCGTGTGTGTGTGCATGTGTGTGTGTGTGTGTGGTGTGTGGTGTGTGTGTGTGTGTGTGTAGTGTGTGTGTGTGGGTGTGTGTGTGCGGTGTGTGTGTGTGTGTAGTGTGTGTGTGTGTGTGTGTGTGGTGTGTGTGTGTAGTGTGTGTGGTGTGTGTGTGTGTGCGGTGTGTGTGTATGTGTGTATCTGTGTGTGTGTGTGTATGTGTGTATGTGCGGTGTGTGGGGTGTGTGTATGTGGTGTGTGTGTGTGTGTGTGTGTGGTGTGTGTGTATCTGTGTGTGTGTGTGTGTGTGTGTGTGTGTGTGTGTGTGTGTGTGTGTGGTTTGAGACAGGGTTTCACTGTGTAGTTCTGGCTGTTCTGGAACTCACTCCGTAGACCAGGCTGGCCTCAAAACTCACAGAAATCTGCCTGCTTCTGCCTCCCAAGTGCTGGGATTAAAGGCGTGCGCCACCACCCAGAATGGTTAACTTTTTTGATTCACAGTGGAGAGTTTGGCCGTGGCCAGAGCACATAGGCAAGGAGCCTGTCATTGGGCAGTATGGTCTAGTTGTTTTGGTCAGTACAAAAGGAAGGGTGACAGTTAGTGACCCAGGCTCCAGAGGACATATCCCTCCTTCTCTGTAACACAAGAAAAATATGGAATGTATAGAATCAGGGCCTGGAGGAAAGCCTGTTGGAGCATACAAAAAGGTTTAGCAATGGGTACAAGGATGGACTCATGTGGGGACAAAGGGACACTTAATATAGGGGTGATCAGGAAGAAAGAAAGAGGGGACCGAAGAGCATAAGAAAACAGCCACCCTAGGAAGGATATGATTCTGTCCTTGGTGGTGGGATTACAGTGACCAGGATAGGTGTTTTCCATCTGGGAAAATGGCCTTATGAGTTGGAATAATCGTCCCAGCTAAGTTACCTGAGGGATGGGCAGCTGGATCTTTTTGTCAACCAGACAGGAAGTTTAGTAGAGTAGAGGGCTCAACCTGGCTAATTTGTAGGGGCGGGCCACAGAGAAGATCATCTATGTATTGTATAACTTGGACTTAGAAGGGACAAGGAGAGTAAATCAGAAGCCAAAGCCTGGCCAAAAAGATGTGGGCTGTCCCAGAACTGCGGGGGCAGGACGCGCCAAGTGAATTGGTTAGAAAGGTGAGTGTCTGGGTCAGACCAAGGAAAGGAAAAGATATTTTGTGCCTGGGATTGAGAGGAATGGGAAATAAGCCTCCCTTGAAGTCTGGGACAGAAATGAGAGGTCTGGAGGCGGGGGAAAGCACAGGGGTTGGGTACGACGGGCTGAAGAGGAACCACCACAGGGCTGATGAGTTGAGTTGGGATCCTGAGCCAAGTGCCTAATCCCATTCGTTTTTCATTTTCTTTCCTAAACAGGAGTGTGAGGTTGTTAAAGGGTGAGCGCATGGCATGCAAAAAGTTTTTCTTAAGAAGTCAAAGATAAGAGATTTAAGTCTCCTGAGAGTTTGGGGAGAGTGAACACGGGGCCTGGGTGATGTAATTGATGGGGTTTCGTAATTGGATGATAATCACAGATGGGGCAGATGGTGTTTGGGATGTCCCATATTCGGGGATCCAGCAAGGGGAAAGCATGTTGGATTGTGTGTTTTGGAGAAGAAGGAGGAGGCCCTAACAGCTGGCAAGCCTGTGCATGGGAGAGCAAAGAAGATAGAAGCTGCCACTCTGGCTAGGAGATCCCCCACCACAGCAAGGGAATGAGACAGGTGTCCCACTAGGAAGGAGTGGGCAAGGACAATACCTCCAAAGACACAACGGAGTGGCAGAGTTTGGTGAAGTGGATAATAAGGCTGTGTGGTAGAGTTGGGTGAAGTGGATAATAAGGCTGTGTGGTAGAGTTGGGTGAAGTGGATAATAAGGCTGTGTGGTAGAGTTTGGTGAAGTGGATAATAAGGCTGTGTGGTAGAGTTTGGTGAAGTGGATAAGGCTGTCTTCCTGCCCCAACAATAGGGCAAATGAGGAGAGGTGGGTCCCCAAAACTCCATCAGGACCAAGTAACCAAGTAAGCGTCCAGAAGGAAGGAGATGGGTCCCTTGATGCCGCCATAACTACAGAGTGCTCCCTTTTGGAGACGGTGGTAGTTGGGCCAAGGGAGCGCAAGCGCCTTCAGTTGTCCGTGGCAAGACGTAGGAGGTTGGCTAACGGGCGATCTGGGCCTGATGTTCCTATGTTCTGAAGGACCTGCGGACAGGCAACAGTCCAGTATCCCACTCGATAACACCTTGAACATCATCACAGTGATTTTTAATGGTTTCGGCATTAAAGGCCCAGGCCCCTGCTTGACCACATTTGAAGCAGGGACCCAGAGGTCCTTGGGCTGTGGGAGGGAGAAAAGGGAGCTTGAGCCGTTCCTGTAGCTGGCTGGAAGGCTTTAGCCAGCATTGTTGTTGTTTTTTTGTTTGTTTGGTGTTGTTTTTTTATTTTGTTTTTGACCTCTTTCATCTTTCCCATGGTTTTATCTTGAAGGCCAGTAATAAGACTTCTGTCTGTGGAGTTGGCGGCCCCTGTCTAGATGTTAGGTTTGGTCCTAATATCAGTAAAACTCTGGAAAAAGTAGGCCATGAGGAATTGTTTTCCATCTAGGGTTTTTGGATCCAGATTGGCGTATTGTGAGAGGGCCTTTGCCTTTGTAAGATGGTCTAGGAATTGAGGTGGGTTTTCGTGTTTGTCCTGGATGACCTCTTGGGCATTTTCATAATTTACTGCTTCAAGGGTGGCCTTATGGAAACGAGCCAGGAGGCGAGCTGTACGTTGATCTCTAGCTAAAAGCCAGTTGGCAACACTTATAAAGGAAAACATTTCGTTGGAACTGGCTTACAGTTCAGAGGCTCGGCCCATTATTGTCATGACAGGAAGCATGGTGGAAATAAGGTCCTGGAGAGGTAGAGGCGAGTTCTACAACTGGATCCATGGGCAGCAGGAAGAGACAGTGAGCCACTAGGCCTGGCCTGAGCTTCTGAGGCCCCAAAGCCCACCCCCTAGGGACACATCTTCTTCAACAAAGCCACGCCTACGCCAACAAGGTTACACTGCCAGTAATGCCACTCCCTGTGCGTCTTTGGGGGGCATTTTAATTCACACACACACACACACACACACACACACACGCACACATGCATGCACGCACGCACGCATGCACACACACACATACATGGGGAGGGGAGGGAGAGAGAGAGAGAGAGAGAGAGAGAGAAAGAGAGAGAGAGAGAGGGAGAGAGGGAGGGAGGGAGGGAGGGAGGGAGGGAGGGAGGGAGGGAGGAGGGAGGGAGGGAGGGAGGAAGGGCAGTTTGTGGTTGAGGGTGTCCCTAAGACTCGGTGAGGCCCAAGAGAAGACCTACTGATAAGTGGGTCATCACCACAGTTAATGGGAGACAGGGCTAATAGCTAGAGGACACTCGGGGCCTGGTACTGGGTTTTTGAGTGAAGCAGGAAACTGAGCTCAGGAACAGTGTCACCCACCAGAAAGGGTTAGCGAAGAGGGCCAGCTATAGCCTTGGCGACCCTGGCCAGGGGTGCCTCCAGCTCTGAGACTGCCGGAGAAGCTGCATGCTCAGTTAACTCCTCATACTCTAGATACTCCAGAACACGTCGACACCAACGGAGGGGGACCTTACCAAATTGCCACCGGTGGGTGGGGCGCTGAGCAATTGGTGAGCCCGCTTCTGGGGGACTACAGATGAAGGACAGGGTTCCTCAGATCCAAGAGGGAGCACAGGTACAGAAAGAGCCTGAGTCATGGCACCCAGGAAGGGGCTTCCCCGCACATGGGCATCTTAGGAAGTGGGAGCCAAGGTCAAGTCACACCATGCAACAACCCTCATACCAGAGCGTTGCCGAGAGAAACAGAATGCCATCCACCTCAGAGGCAGCCGTGGGCTGGGCAGAGGGCAGGCTTTATAGGAGCGGGACATGGGCAGTGGTGAGCTAATGGAAAAGTGTACTGGAAATGTTTGGCCATTAACCCTGGGTCACGGCAGTAATTTCCAAGTCCCAGGGCTGGGGTACACTGGGGCAGGGTGACTTCCCACCAGCCTGTCACCCTGCACTTACGTCCAAAGAATACAGGCCTGTGTAGCCCATTGCTCTCTCCTATAAACACATCTGATGTTTACACATCACTTAATCTAATCTCTGGATGGTATTCTAATTTGGGCTGTTGACACACGTGAATACACACATGCATTTTCCCCCAGCGGTTAAGGTCCGCTGTATTCCTGTCTCTCTCACCCTATTTCTGATTCAGGGTCATTGACTGGTTGGCTAGGCTGTCTGACCAGTCAGCCCCTAGGTCTGCCTGTCCTTCCTCCTCAGCACAGGGGTTACATGCCACCACACACAGCTTTTATGAGTATTTGAGTCCAAATTCAGGTCCTCATACTTGACTGGCAGGCTGTACTCCCTGAAGCCAAGGCTCCAGTGCCCTGGGTGGGGTCTGCATAGGCCCCTCCCCCATCAGCGGAGGGCACAGTCTGGGATCCGCACTGGCTCTGTAGTAATTACCTCTTTAGCCTCCTTTACAGAACGTGCCTCTGTTTCTTCTTCCATGTCCTTAAAATCAAGTCTCCCTACATAGCCGTGCTGTCCTGTAACTTTCTGTGGCACCTTAGTCCCTCCACCCTTGGGGTGCCGGCCTGCACCATTGTACCCGCTCCCTGGCCTCCTTTAGTCTGGAATGCCTCCGCATTTGGGGTACTGACATTTTGGAAGAGTCCGTCCGAGAGTGCCTCTAGACAAAGGCTTTGTCACACCGTCTCTTGCAAGATGCGCAGGTGAGCAGTGTCTCCCCGAAGATGCCACATCTGGGCACAGCCGATGCCCAGTCGCCTGCTCGGCACATTATGCTGTGTTGAGGGTTTTTTGAGTGCTGTGTAGAGAAGACATTTGTGTTGGCTCTCAGCTCAGAGACATGGGTGCATACGGGTCAGCTGACTCCACTGATTTGGATCTAAAGTGAATCCAAACGCTGTGGCGAGTGTTGGCTGGGGATGCTGTTCAGTGTTTATCCAGCATGCACAACGCCTTGAGTTCTGTCCCCACGCTGCATGAACTGGATGCCACGCTGCGTGCTTTTAATCCAGCACTCCAGAGGTGGAGGCAGAAGGAGCAGGATTTCAATGACATCCTTACACACATAGTGAGTCTGAGGCCAGCGTAGGCTATGAGACCCTGTCTAAAATATAAAGAAACAGAAAGACGAGGCTGGAGAGGTGGCTTAGCAGTTCAGAGGACTCACTCAACCCCGAGGGCCAAATTCAGACCCCAGCACCCACACGCTGGCTCAAACTGCCTTTAGCTACAGCCCGTTTCTGGCACTCATATGTGTGCACGCACGAGCATGTGCTCATCTTCACGAGCGTGTGAACACACGCAATTAAAAACAAAATTAATCTTAAAAGGGAAGAAAGGGGCCAGAGTGGGACTTGGTGATGGAGAATGTGCCAGGTATGTGCCAGGATCAGGCCAGGGTTCTAGGACCAAAGACTAGAAGCAACCAAGCAAGCTGTCATTGTTTGAATGTGACGGAACTATGTACTGACTGTCAATCAGCCAGGGACACAGGAGATGTCCGGGCCTTGCTGGCCAGCCAAGCTAGCCCCAAACCAGCCATCTCCAGTAACAGTAAGAACAATGGTGGGAACGTGACCTGACATCTTCCTCTGAGGTCTGCATGCAGCATAGAAACACACACACACACACACACACACACACACACACACACGCACGCAGCACGCACGCACGCACGCACGCACTCATTAAGTAGATAGTAAAAGCATTCCACTTTAGCATTCACAATCCCAACAAAACTTAAAAAGGAAGAAAACACAAGATGCTATGTAGCAAACTTGATCTGTCATAATGAATCTTCAAGAGTCTGGGAATGAGAGCAAACTTGCTGTGTGCTGCCCTTCCTTGAACGATGAAGGGTGGGCATGTCAGCCGCACCCCAGTCCCTCAGTGGGGGACTCTAGACGGGGGTTCTACCACTGAGCAACACTCCAGCCCCTTACTGGACGCTGTGCTTGCTTCCTTATCCCAGCGCTGGAGCTGTACGTGCGTGTTTGGCCATGCCTGCTTTTTGACGCGGGAACTGTGGATTTGAACTCCAGTCCTCTTGATTGCAAACTGAGCGCTCTTATCCACTAGGCATCTCTGTAGTTTCCTTTGTGTGCATTTGAGGCTTGTCTATGTTGGTTCTTCTTTAGCATCTTCCTGATGTGGACGAGGGTGCACCACCCTTCCAGTGCTGATAGATGCATTTTGAGAATGTTTTACTCATATGGCATTCCTAATCCTCAAATTGGAACCCACCGTGTTCAAGTCCCAGAGCCAGAGCATTGCTGTAACACGGGGCACAGTTCTTCCCGTCTTGAGAGGAGGGCCACAGTCTCAAGAGCCCTGTGGAAACTTGACGTTACCATCAGGCTACAAGTAGAAGATGTGTATGAAACATAAATGACATCTGTTCATCTTGATGGGCTCCTCCTCCTCCTCCCCCCTCCTCCTCCTCCTCCTCCTCCTCCTCCTCCTCCTCCTCCTCCTCCTCCTCCTCTGTCTTCAAGGTAGTTTCTCTGGGTAGCCTTGGCTGCCCTGGACCTTGCTCTGTAGACCAGTGAGTCCCAGGGATCCTCCTGCCTCTGCCTTCCAACGATGCACCACCAGTCCAAGGCTCTTGCGTGGGTGCTGGAGACTGACCTCAGGGCCCCGTGACTGCTGTGCAGGAAGCACCTTTACCAATCAAGCCTCTCCACACCCGTTCTGCCTTTTCTTCATTGGCACGGTGCAGCCTGCAATGACACGTTCGTTCTGTCCCTAATGCCACAGCTGGGAGTTGGTACGTGCATCTGGAAATTCGTTGCTCCCACTCACTTTAGTCCGTATTTCTGGAAATGCCCCTCGCCTCTGAAGGTCAGCCTGGAGTAACCATGTAACCCAAGCCTCCCAAATGCTGGGAACCCAGATGTGCACCACACATGGAAGCATCTATTTTGAGAGCAGAGTAGATTCACAGAGCTTCTCCCAGTCCTGTTGGTTTGTTTTGTTTGGTGTGTTTGTTCTGGGGATTGAATTCAGGACCTCACACACGCCCTCTATGGTAGAGCCACATCCCAGGCAGGGGCCCTGTCACTGAGTCACACCCCTGCTCAGGATGGGGGTTCCTAGGCAGGGGCTGTACTCCTGACCTAGTTTCCCGTTTAATGAGCTGCTCTTGGTGAGGTCGGTGCTGGTGACATCTTTACAGCATCCCTACTGCCCCAAGATGCTGCTATCTCAAGGGCTGGTCAACAGCTGCTTCAATCCTCCCTCTACATCCTCATCACCGGGGAGTTCCAGCAGAAAACGTTCTAGTCTCTAAGTTCTGCCCAGGCCAGAGTGTTTGGGGAAGAGGGTGTTATCATTCATCCTGTCCGAGACCAATACTCCAAAAGAGGATGGAGACCCTCGGGTTCAGACTAGAAGTCCTTTGTCTTAGTTAGGGTTTCTGTTGCTGTGAAGAGACACCATGACCACAGCAACGCTTATAAAGGAGAGCATTTGGTTGGGGTGGCTTGCGGTTTCAGAGCTTTAGTCCATTATCATCATGGTGGGACATGTGGGTGCAGGCAGGCATGATGCTGGAGAAGGAGCTGGGAGCTCTACATCTTGACCTGCAGGCAGTAGGCGTAGCTTGAGCTCTGTGACACACTCCTCCAAGAAAGCCACGCCTCCTAATGGTGCCACTATCTGAGTTTATGGGGGCCAATTACACTCAAGCTGCCACAGCCTCTTTCATAGTCTGTGACCTTCTGAGACCTGCTTCTACTTCTAGAAAGTTCCCCCAGAAATCCATCATCAAAACCTTCTCGTGTAGACATCAGCATCCGTTCCCCACATGTGAACTGTGAGAAAGAAAGATATTTCATTTGCAGCTATAAACAGGCATGCGACTGATTTCTGGCCAATAGGTTGCAAATATGCATAGTAAATGTAACTTCTTTAAAACGACCTTAAATAAAAAGGTATCCTGGCAGTCGGGGGACCAAGGGATACCGCAAACTCACAAAGCTTATAGAGAGATTTATTGGTAAAAAACACAGGAGGGCGGCTGCCTGTGCTCAGGAGAGAGGCAGCAGAGGACTGAGTGGGAGGCAGGCTTTATATAGGGTTTCTTGGGGGTGTGGGTAGAGCTTGCCAGACTGGCCTGAGATTGGTGGGATTTTGGGGTCTGACCTTGGGCTTTTTACTCTGTAGGGCGGAGCTTGGTTGCCAGCATCTTGAGGGGCTGGGTCCAGCTGTTACAGCATTCTGGGGAGCACGGTCCGGCAGGTTAGATGTCCTCAGGAGTATGGTGGAGGGGTGGGGCTGGCCGCGCCCATTCCTTGAGGGGCTTACCGGCAAAACACCTGAGCTAGGTTTTTTTGTTTTTTTAAACGCATACAAGTAAATCTTGTTTTTAAAGAAAGGGGAAGAACTCTGCTGTCCTTGAACATTGCAGAATGCACTTTGACAGAATTCCTGTGCTCTAGGGATAGACAAGCAGAAGGCACATCCATTCAGAAACATCAAAGCCAGACTCAGAGGAAGATCTGTAGATTTAAATCTCAGGAGGAGAAAAGAAGGTCCAAAAGGAAATTAGCAAATGGTTCAAGAAGCAAGAAAAAGAATCACGGATTAAATGCAGGACAAGTTGAAAGGAGACATTGGTAGAAGCTAAGGAGGGGCGAGTCTTGGTGAGATGCAGGTTCTGTGGTGGGAGCAGGCGTTGCCTGTTCTTGCTGACACTCGCCTTCCCTTCCGTCTTCATATCTCTGTTCTTCAGACAGGGTCTCATGTAGCCCAGGCCAGCCTCAACCTTACTGTGAGACTGTGGCTAGCCTTGAACCGCCAATCCTTCTGCCTCTGTGTCTGAGGTACTGGGATCAGGTGCTACTGAGCTCTGCTGGTCCTTCTCTGTTCCTCGGTGCCTACATCACATCCGCCAAAGTTGAAAGGGAGTGTGGATGCAGGAGAATGGGTTTCGACCCAGTGAGCCTGAGAGACAGGGGTATTGTGGAGGTGGCTCCTGGGTACCAGGCCACAGGGCGAGCTCAGTGCGGTTTGACACCCACAGGCCCACTCCCACTTTCTCTCACTTCCCAAAGTCCCCCTCCCTTGGCTCCCTCTGCCCCCCTGCAGAACGACGTCAGTCTTGGATCTGCCTTCCTCCGGAAGGGAGAGTGGGACCCGAAGTTAGCTTCCTGATGAGTACGTACCTCAGTCTCTGTGGTTGCAGCAGTCACAGGGAGCTCCCTGGGGACAGCAGGCTGCCTCTGTGCAACTGACTGGAGCATCTCTAACACGACCCCCGTGAGAAGGGGACGCCTTTGTCAGGTGATGAAGCTCGCAGATGCTCACTGCATCCTAAGTCCCAAGTCCCAGATGGCATCTGTACACATGTAAGCTGCAGGAATGAGCACCTTGTCCCTCTTGTCACAGATGAGGATATTTAGCTCAGATTAAGTTATTTACTGAGGGTCACATAGCAAGGGGGTGATGAGGACAGGGCATTAATACACTGAGTTAAATTCATAGGGCACCTTTCGGGTGATGGGTGGACACTGGGGGAGGGGCGAGTATCTTAGGAGTGGTGCCAGTGTTTGAGAGGAAGGGGAGGAGCTAATATCTTGGGGGAGGGACTGATTCTCCCAGAGGCTCCATCTTTGTATTGAGAGCCTTGACTTCTCTGCTCTCATTATCCGGCAAGCATGGGTGTTACTGCAGGTTGGTCCTTCCCACCGGCTCCATCCCGCCTGCCGCCAGTCTGGGCCCACAGCCGCGCCAGCCCCAAATAACACTCAGAGACTCTGTATTTGATATAATCCTGTTGGCCAGTTACCATTATTGTTTATGGGCCAGCTCTGCCTTAATTATTAACCCATTTCTACTTATCTAAGTATTTCCACGTGGTCATATTATCTGGGAGCCACGGCGGGCATCTTCCTTCCTCCCTCGGCTACATCTCAACTCCCTACTACTTCCTCTTTCCTCCTTGTCTCCTAGCCCCGCCTATCTAGTTTTCTATTGGCCACAGAGCTTTATTAACCAGTATGAGAAACATATATACAGGATAACATCTCCCATCACACGGGCTTAGCACACAGTGGACACACAGGCCGCTTCCCGCGGACTGACGCTCCAGGAGCTTGCAGCATGCAGTGCCAAACCCAGCGCCTTTCAGAGGGAGGCTTTGTTCTGAATCACCTGTATCTCTCCCAGAAGGCGGAAGGTGGCAGGGGAGGCAGAGGCCCCAATCTAGGTTGGTTTTATCTTCCCAGCCACAGGAGACAGTCTGTCACCCATGTTGGGAAATAGCTGTCATGAGCTCTTCGCCCCCTGACATCTCCCCACCCAGTGTGGAACCTGCCCTGGAAACAGGTGCAGGGCCTATGGCAGTTCCCCCAGAGCCTGCCGGTTCTCATCCTGTGGCTG